>JAPMOB010251403.1:12491-58491 GCA_029875015.1 Lepomis gibbosus
AAAAAAAAAAATGTACTTGGCAGTTTTGTTCTGTTTTTAATTCTTTAATGTTGAGTTTCACACTCACTGGGTCATGCCCCTCCCTACTCTGCAGGCGGAGGTGCCTACTCCTCAGCAGCTCTCAGACAGACAGCAACCAACATCTACTTCCCCAAGACTGACGGTGTGACCTTTGAGCAAGCCAATGCCCCGCAGATCATTGGTGAGCATTTCAAGCATGGGTTTGATGATGTGCCTCCACAGGTTGTCATTTTCAAATGTGAAGACTTATTGGTCAAAATCCATTTTCTAAGATGCGTCTTATCTGATCTCTGATGAGTTTGTTGGTAGCTTGGACACTGTCAATAAAAGATGATCAGACCATATCACCACAGTCTTGATGAAGCAGAATAACTGTCTTAAAGTCTTATTAAGCTATATTTAAAGATGTTGTTTAATTTTGATGTTGCTCATTTAGTCATAAATATTTTGTGTAGAAAAATACTTACTTACTGTAAATATTGATACCTGCTTTCCAGGGGCTTTGAAAGTGATTTCTTGTCATGGAAGAGATTGTAATCCAAAACAGTTTTTGTTCAAGTCAGTAAATATTTCCTCACTGTTTGCTAACCCTCTTTTTTTTTTTTGTGTGTGTGCTATGAAAAAAATCCAGTTTTCCTACACATCTGAGGGAGCACTAAAGGGAGGGGTGTATTTGTTTGGATGAGTTCAAAAATCCTGCAGAATCACTTACTCTTCAAGTGTCCTTTCTATGTGGGGTCAATGATTTGTTCTTTCCTCACCAGCCAAGGTGAAGGAGCTGAATGGAAGCGCCCCTCAGGAGCACAAGCTCTCAGAAGAAATTCTGGAAAATCTTGAGAGGCTGCTGGTGTCTGTCTGTGACACCTCCAACTCTCCCCCAACCATCCAACAGATGAACTTGCTCTGGAAGGCCTCTCATTGGCCTGAAGGTACAACATTATTCCTACCAAATTTGTGTATATTTTTTGCCTTACATTTTGTTTTTGTGAATTGATTTAAAGTAATTATCAAAAAAAGGAAATTTTACATGCTTTAAGATTCTCAATTTCTGTTCACTAACCAACCTCCTCTTGCCTTACCCCTGGACTCTAGACATTGTGTTCCCTATCCTGGACATTATGAGGCTGGCAGTGCGCCACCCCCTGGTTAACGAGACCCTCTGTGGAGAGGCAGAGGGAGTCCAGCTGTGCAACCACCTACTGAGCCTGATGAGGTCTGAGGGACGTCCTGCCAACCAGATGCTAGCGCTGCGGACTCTGTGTAACTGCTTTAGTGGCAGGCATGGCAGAGCTCTCCTTATGGCCCAACGTGAAACGGTGCTATCACGTGCTTCTGACCTGGTCACTGTCTGCAATAAGAACATCCACATTGCCCTGGCCACTCTTGTGCTTAACTACGCTGGCTGCCTGCACAGCCAACCCGATCTCGAGGCCAAGGCCCAGTGCCTGTCTGTGGCCAGTAGAGCTCTGGAGACCGTACAAGACAAGGAGGCTGTGTTTAGGCTGCTGGTGGCCTTGGGAACCACTGTGGCCTCAGACCAAACAGCCCAGGACCTGGCTCGCTCCCTGGGGGTCAACGCTCAGATTTCCAAGTACTCATCAGTGTCTGATCCATCTAAGGTGGCAGAGTGTTGCCAACTGGTTTTAAAAGCACTACAATGATGTGAATGGTTAGAAAAAAAGAGCATTTGTTTCTTACTATTACTCTGTTCTATTACTCTGTTCTGATCAGTTGTGGTGGAGACTTAAATGTATGTTCTGCAATAAAAAAGGACAAATGAAATCTCTGCATTATGCTAAGCCTGTGTTTTTATTACTGCAACACCTTCCCAAAGCCTCTTGACTAAGGTGTTGAGTATATGTTGTGCGAATACCTGTAATGACTGCTTATAAATGTGTATGAAATATGAATAATACACCGTAAAGTGAAATCTATGTCTAGGTTTAATGTGTTTTATATTATTCCCTACTGCCATGTTGCACTTTAACTTGGGTGGAAGAATACCTTAATATAGTATATTATTACAGGACAAGTGAAATGCAAATTGTAACTTGGGAGAAACAACTCTTCTGGGCTTGCTAAATGTCCTGACAGTTCAGATGGCTACTTACAGCAATAAATGACTGCAACTATGTAAGTTGGAGACTACTCAGACAGCTCTATTTACAATACAATGCAATATTTTCTGTGGCTGGAAACGTTCGTCGCCCAGTGGCTTCTTATTAACTATTAAACCGAGCCTGTAACATTCACTTGTTTGTAGGATAATGTAGAACCAGTTCAGCTTGTCCAACAATAAATGAGTCATTTGTGTTTTTTAACTTCCTCGCATAAAATGATACTAGTTATATCTAGCATAAGGCATAACAAATATGCTAATGCCGCATTCCTTACATGCAAATATGCTTTATGTTGCATTTTAAGTCGTTGTTTACCATTTACAATGTGTGCTTCCATGGGAGCTGCCATTGTTGTGTGATGTCATTCAGCTGCTACTCGTGACGTCGGGGTACATTTTTTTTTTACTTCACAAGGAGGAAATCCGACTTAAGCTGACGTTCCAGGATAGTTTTTTAGTTGGAAGTCGGGAATTTCCGAGTTGCCTGGAACACAGCATAAAAACTGGTGGAAAAGGTGCATTGTGGACGCATGCGCCCACCGGAACCTCTTGTTAACAATTTCCGGGTGATTATTGGCGGTTTGCTCGAAAGCTAAGTTAGCTAAGTTAGCTCTGAATAATGGCGAACCCAGCTCGGATGCAGAAGCTCAAAGGGAAATATCTCTGGTTTGCTCTCCTCGGGCTCGGATTTAAACCGGAGTCGACAGTAGCCGGCAAAATCAAACACATGAACCTGGGACCGTGAGTCTGCTTTTATGTTGGATAACTTTAACATGTAACGTTAGTGTTTATATATTAGCTTAGTTAACATAAGGCCTCTGCTAAGTTTTTGTCCTTAACATATGTAGCTTTGATGATGATCTCTTAACGTAACTTTAACTCGAAGTTACATTTGAAGTCGTCATTCACAGTAACGTTACTCTTGGCGTTGTTATTCTAACTTAACTAACGGTGGGTTAATGGTTGTTCATGGCCTGCAGGAATATGTTTGACAAACCAAACAAGGATGCCTTCTACATAGTAATCAATTTCCTGTTGGAGAAACTCAACCCGACACGATTTAATGAGGCATACAGGTAAGGTTAGATGTGATCAACCAATGTTATTGTCATTCATATATAAAAGTTTTCAGGAATCTGAATAAAAATGTACTTAATATTTGTTTTGGTTAGGCACTGCTGGCCTGTTTTGGACCACAAAGCAGATGCTGAGTTTCGCAAAGTTACCTGCGCTTGGCTGAAAGAAATAATGGTAAGAATTTGATGTTCATTCTCTTTATCTGTCACCAATTTTGTCCTCACAAACGGCTAAAGTGGGTACCAAGTAAACGGCAATGACCCCAGCTAGAATCTGACCCGGTGCCTTGATGTTTGTTACCCGTTACCCTGCTCTCTCTCCACAGACGCCCTTCTGTCCTTTTAGTAGTATGCTATATAATTTTATGACAGTCTTTTGTTTGTAACTGTGCAGGATGAAACTGCAAATGCAGGATCCAAAGTGTTAGCATCCTTGTTCCTCTCACCCGGAGGCCCCAAGTTTGTCAGCTTGATGTTTGATTTGGCCCATCACGTCATGCTGCAGGAAATGAAGACATTCAAGACAGGTAGGTCTATTTAGAAGATTTTTTTTCCCCCAATACCATTTACTTGTATTCACAGTTTAACTTCAATCTGAAAGTCTTGAGAAACAAAGCATTGTATCATTTCATCCCATTTCACTTCCTTTGCCACAGAGTTGGTACGCAAAAGACTATAAAATGACCTTTAATATTGTCATTGTCAGATGGCAGCTGGGTTCCAGAGGCTGCAGCGATTCCCGCTTCCTCCCCAGACATGGCAATGAAAAGACACGATCTGGTGAAAACCAGGTTTTTAAACGCTGCGGTGAATCAGGATCATTCTCTCCGTGACTATCAGAAACGAGCCCAGTAAGTCCTTGGTGGTCAGTCTTGGCAGCTGGACAGAGCTACGTGTTGTTTAATATTTACATCAGTAGAAACAGGCTGTAGATAGAAGCTTTCTAGTAAACCTTTTAAACATGGCACAGGTAAGACTTTATTGTCCACCTTAGTGGAAATTTCTCTGAACAGATATGCAACAATGACACCACAGTTAAAATTGCATTAATAAATACGCACAGTTAAGAGTGCGACACGCTTGCCATACCAAGCTGCTATATTAAACTGTAAAATGCTTTCTACCAGGTCCCTACATGCCATCTCAAGAATGTGTTGACTGACCCTGAAGCTCCTCAGCTTCCTAATTAAAAACCATCGCTCGTTGGCTCTCTTAAAAAAATACTCAGAGTTTACATTAAAACTTGAAAGTGCAATCAATGATTGTACCCAAGTACTTAAAATGTTCCACTTCTTCCACAGGCCGGCTGTTAAGTACAACAGGGGTGATGTTACTGGCCCCTCTTGGTTTCGTTGTATTATAAGTTCTTTTGTTTTGGTCACGCTAATTTCCAGTAGAATAGTCAGACAGCCCGGCTAAAGTAAGCATGGGCTTGGTGAGAAGTCCCACCAAGGCCATGTCATCAGCACATTTAAGTAAGCTATTGCTGCTGTGCACTGTCATGTCATTTATATAAATTGAAAACAACTGAGGTGACAGCACACAGCCTTGTGGTGCTCCAATATTTATAACAAGCTCATCTGACGAGACCCGAATCATTAAGACAAAGACATTAAGGGTGGTCAGCAAATGCTTTTGGTTGTTGCAGGTGTTTAGCTATTTGATTCACAAGAGTAAGAGTTACATCCTCTGTGCCCCTGTGTGACCTATAAGCAAATTGAAGGGGGTTCTATTGATTCCCAACAGAGGACATAAGATGACCACTCTCTCCATACACTAAGCTAACCGCGGAGTGAGTGCCACTGGTCTAAAGTCTCCAAAGGCTGTAGCCCTAGAGACTTTAGGCACAGGTATTATTGTGGATTTCTTCCATGAGTTTGGAAAAACACCACAACTCAGCAAAGTTTCAAACAGCTGAGTGAGCACCTTTAGCACCCTCTAGAGTTTAGCACCCTTCCTTGGAGGCCATCAGGCCTAAGGGCTTTGTTTGGTCTGATTTTAGAGAGACACGTGGCTGCTACTTCTTCAGAAAGCTGTATAGGCTCATAGCTACCAATCTGATCACAGATAATACTGCAGCCTATTTTTGGGTCTCTGACATATTATCTTCCATATAAGATGTTTAAATTATTAATGAATTTGCCACATTTACACTTCATTTTGTTTTTCTTTCCCTACGTATTATTGCATTTAATCCCTCCCATGCTTGTTTTGCATTTGCCTGTACAGAATCTCTGCTCAAACCTTATTCTTAAAATCAATTTTTGCTGTAAAAACTTTATGCCTGAAATCCTTCCTTCTCCTTTACTAAGTCTGCTTCTCAAAAATGCAGCCCTTTTCTCATTCAAACACATTGTAAGATCCTTTGAGAGCGATGGCTTATTACTAAACACCTTAACTATCTTAGAAGTGATAAGTTTCTTCACAGAACGTAATATAGCATGTGATTGTGTCTGTCGATTCGTGATCAGAGCATGCGTCACAAATGAACAGACTGAAACATATTCTTTTCTATCCCTGCTATTTTTCTTCTGAAGCACTTAAGTTTCAATCTTATGGCACTACTCATGATGTTGCATGTTTCATTGGCTGTTTGTTTAAGCCCCCACCTGTTTCGTGTGTCTTAATTGGTAAATTAAATCCATGGTTAATGAGGTCAGTGGGTGGCAGGAAAAGCACAGGTGGAACAAATTTAGTTAAGGTCTGCGCTCCATGAGTTCCAGCATGCACAATACCAGCACCCTGAAACTATCCCGCCTAAATTGATAGCAGTCGTTTATAACGTTATCAACTACACCTGTGCTTTTCCTGCCGCAACCATAGACCGTATATAAAAAGGTCGCAACATGTCAAAATATCTTCTGTGAAAAGGGGCTCTTGAAGCCATGTGCTCAAACAGCTTACGTTGAAGAGATTAGATGTTTGTATTTCCAGCATGGACCTGCTGTGGAAGAGTTTATTTTATGGTTATTTGTTTAGCATGGAAGTCAGGTTCTACTGCTTTGATTTTCATTTCCCCTCCCCTCTTCTTGAAGGCTCCTTGTGAAGTCTGTAAGGGACCGCCGAGCAGAGGGTGCCAAGTATGATGAGCCACTCAAGTATGTATGACTTTATTTTCTCAGTACTTCTCACTTTAATGATCTTAAACATGCTGAACAAACTGGACTGTCAACTTTCAGGCGTCACAGCAGTGACTCTACACAGGAGGGTGAAGCTGAGACCAAAAAGGTATGTAAAACTGGAAAACTTCCTACAGAACATAAGACATTTAAACAAGATTCCTGCCTTTCTGAATCAACACTTACAACTGCCAATTTGCCAGAAGTATGGTAGGGGTTGTGAGATTCTGACATTGTGGAGTTTTAAGTTCTGTACGGCGATGTTTTTACTTTTCAGGTGCGCTCCTTGTGGTCGGTCATTGATGGAATGCTATCAGCTACTAAAGAGGAGCGGCATGCAGTGGATTGTGTTTTGAAGGGGGACGTAGATCAATACGTCCTGGATGGGACGAATCGAAGCCTGAATATTCCCCGGTGTCTGCTGGAGAGAATTGAACAGCTCCCACATCAGGTGAGGATAGCCGTAGGGTACACACGTAGATCAGGGATCAGCTGATTCCTATACACCCCACATATGATTATTCGATTCATGAGTCCATCAAACATTGTGGCTGCAAGAGATGCCAAACCAGTTTCAGTCCATTTGATATACAGCAGTATGAAGTCATAAGTCATCACACCGACAAGTCTGAACGTAACAGTTATGTTTGTGTGCGCTTGTTTTCCAGTTGAGTTCAGGGACCGTGTACAAGGCTGGCCAGCTGAACCTCCTGTGTGCGTTGGAGCTGATGAACCATGTTCTGCAGCTCCTGAGGGAGGAGCGGTGTCGTGTGTCTCATGCCCCCACACTCCAGCTTAATCCCCACCACCTGCAAGAGCAAAGTCAACAGATGGCCCGTGTGCTGCAGGACCTCCACTTCCTCAGGTATACTTTAACCTCCCCACTCACTTGATAGGATGCACTTTCTCCATCGGTTTGTATGCTGCAACATAAATATAGCTTAATGTTTAGTTTGCTGAGGTGGATGTCTGTCTGTAAACCCTCAACCAGCGTATTAATCCCTCCACAGGCAGAAAATTACCAAGGATGGAATTCCTGAGGTCATGTGCAACATCAGACAGTTGGAGGCGTTGTGGGACAGGAAGTGGATGGATACCCTGACAGACACACCCCTAGACTCTTTCCTGAATGAAGATCCAGTGAGTCTTGTTCAATCATAGGCTTCCTGTAGTCAGTCATATCAGTAACGCCAGAAACTCAAGACGGACGTCTATCACCTTACTGTCCCTTGCTAACCATTCAGGTGGCGATCACAACAGTACTAAAATGTTTTTCAGCTGATGAGGCCTGTCACTGTAGTTGCATATCTTAATCTAATGTGTCTTGTAGGCTCTTGGCTTCCTCTCACCAATGGCTCCGCTGTCATTTGAACCGACAGCTGACATTAATTACAGAAGTATCTTCTCCCAGTACCCTGCAACGCTTCCTGGTGAGCAAAACCTGATTAAATAACATATTAGGCAACATCTACTCTTGTTCACAGCACGCAGTTTGTTCCTAATCATGCTGCTCACACTGTTTTCAGAGATTCCTGCAGAGAGTAAATCAAAGGAAGGCATCTGCCCTACTTATTCCAACCTGAAGAGGTAATGTATCATCTTTGAACTGTTAAGGGAAATGTAAACTCAATGTTGACATTGCTTGTAATTCGTAATGTATTAAGTGTTTGGTGTATTGGATTTTGGGAGGCAGATACATGGGCAGTCCTGAGCAGTGCTCTGTCCGTCACTAGTCCTCCCTATAGCATCCGTGCTCTCTGATGACCGCGGCGAATTGAGGGAAATCGCCACGGACAGATACGGAGCAGACACTTTATTGCTGCATGAATTTGATTATACAAAGTTATATAGAAACACAGTAATTGAGCTTTAATACTACTTACAGCATAGGAGGCAAGTTGAGCACTGACTTCAGACTAATTTTATATGTTGAGACCTATAGAGTGGCTCTGAAACATTTTCATGTCAAGGACCCCTAAACTGACACGCATAGACCAGACCCTTTCTTGATAAGATTGTCCCAGGATCTCCAGTGCGATACAGTTTTTGCTTTTTAGATGTTGTTACAGTGTGTGAGTTGTATCATGTTACTTACAGATGGAAATACACTGAAAATAAGTCCTTTTTGCTGGGAACCCTCTAGGACCCCTGAAGGGAGGTCCCCATACCCCACTCTGAGAACCATTGCTATAGAAGACCTAGAACATGTACAGTAGACTTAGTCATGTCAGTGTATGGACACTGTAGAACACAAAATATACCTTAATTAACAAGCGATAATGCAGCTTCTCTGAGGTGCTGTGCAGCTCGGGATTTATCAGTCCTTGGTTTAATTACTGCTTTACTTGTATACATTGTAAGCTACTAAGATAATTAAAAGGAGAAATAAAAGCCTCACTTTGAAGTAGCCCACCCACGGGTGCTACGCGATGTATTGACTTGGTTCAGGGATTAGCACTGAGCCAAGGCCACATTAAGATGTTCTCTGTGTTGCTTTCACTGCCCGTCAGCACTGTGAGGAAACTACAGAAAGGAGAAAAATAGATTCCTTTGAACAGATTCAGTGCAAATATCAAACTTGTCTTTCAAACAGCTCTTGCCCAACACCAGCTGACAGGACTGGAAGTCCCGTAGTCACCACTGAAACGCCATCACAAGTGAATACCTCTCTCGACTGGCTTTTTGATACGCCTCCATCAGCACCACCACCTCAGGCTAGTATTATATTTCCGCTATGCTCTGTTTTGAGTTAAACTGGTGCTGATTGGATTTAGTCTATCTTTTGGACCTCAATCAGTTCCTCCGTTAAACCATATTTAACAAATCTGTCCTTGTTTTTAGGCCAGCGTGAAGAAGACCGCCAGTGTTCACCCAAAGGTGTCTCCCATGAGGAACAAAACTAAGATATTAGATATGGAATGTGATAACCTCGCTGACCAGGTATAGCAATAACTTTCAAATTAATGGTGTGTCTGTGGCTGCAGTACAGGAGCTTAGAGATTATAAATGCTGTGTGTGTGTGTGTCAGTTTGCAGATGCTGTAACTACAACCACTCCCACCGAAGGCGGAGTCAAAGGTCTGGACTTGGAGAGCCTTCTCAGCACTCTTCATGGAGATCCCTTCTCTACTAGAAAGCAGCTGCCACGTACGCCTGAGAGCTTGAGTAAGTTGTGAGCTGTTGTATTTGCCCNGGTATGTTCTGTGCAAATGACGGTGTGAGCATGTTTAGAATGATTTTCTTATTTTACCAGGCAGGTGAATTCAGAACAGAATCTTGGTCACGGTAAGGGTCTAGCAGGAGACTTAGGGCTCCTGTAGGCAATGGGTACTGGGATAAAATATCAGACAGAACCGGCAGGGCGACAACAAAGTACCAACAACACAACTCAAACCAGGCACAGTGCCGCAAAGAAACCAAAGGAAAGAATAATAAAACACTAGTCTACACAGAGTAAACAATTAGAGTGAATGTGGACTTATAAATTCAACTTCCTTAGGAAACTAGCATTGTGTGAAAATATTTCACTTGGTAAAATAAAATTTGGATTTCTTCCAAGTTAAGGATGTGAAGAGCTCCTGGCGTAAGGCAATTGAAGAAGACGAAGCCAAGAAAATCGGGCAGTCTACCAGATTTAAGGATGGCGATGGAACAGGGCTGCTCAGTCCCCTCTGTGAGCCTCACAATGTCTGGCTGAGCCCTGACGCTCCCTCCAAGAGCAGCCCCTCCAGTGTCACCCCTGCTGTCACCAGCCGCAGCAGCCTTCTTATCGACCAGCAGGGGGACTTACTTGACCATGAAACTCTGCCTGAAATGTCGAGCTGCGACAGTCTGAGCCTCGACGACGAAGCGGTGGATGTGGAGAGTTACGAGGACGAGCTCCTCATACCCGCCCTGAAGACTGAGGCAACGCAAACACCGTTAACCACTCGTCAACACCTGAGTCAGATCCAGCAGGCTTTCGACGATGACTGCTTCTTCATGGAAAGCAGGAAGAGGACACCAGAGTGTCTTCTGTCAGATCACACGGTTTCCGATTTGGATAGAGACTGGCTAATGGAGCCTGAGAAGTTGGTGGAAGCAGACAGGGTTTTCTCACTGGACTTGGACACACTGGAGACACCTTCAACCCCAAAGGAGTGCAGCTTGCCAAAACTGATCACGTTCTCCCCGATTGATGATGATATAAAGTGTTAAGTAGTTTCTGTATTGATGTAGTTATCAGCCTTGAAATCATCTGCCATGATAATTACACAACACTATTGTACATAGCTGTGAAATAACCTACATCTATCACTCTAAATTAGTTTTCTGTGCATACATTTAGTTTTAATTTGACATAGTAGGACATGAACTTAATAAATGATTTGTCTGTCTTACCTTTTTGTGTACATAAAGAGATTGCTAACTTCAGTGGGTTAGAGATTGTATCTAAGATGCAGGGGTTTTTTTTGAATGTTGTATTAAACACTTTGTAAATTAAAAACTGAGCCACTGCAGCAAAAGTCCTGTTTTCATTTCATGCATTCATGTTAGTGTAATTTCTCTAAAATGATTAAAGGGCAAAAACGGAAGGGGCCTGGGGTTAGGCATACTAGAGTTCCTGAGAGAGAACAGCACAAATACAAATATGAGGATTTTCTCTCGCACCTGTTGTGCCTTTTACATTGATGTAACTTCTGCGCTGACAGGGGATGGAGAGCGTCAGAAACTGCGCAAACCCATGGAGCAAAAATAAGTTAAGCCATTGTTTTAAAAACTCAGATGGTGGGAAGTCCAAAAATATCACCATCACACAAAATGCAACAATTGCTTTTTTTAAAAATTTAAATATTTAAGAGGCTGTACATGTACCATGAAAAACAGCTTAAACATTTCCTTTGTTTTTCATTAAGTAGGTCATATCTTGAGTGGTGTACATGCCTACTAAAGGCTGTAGATTTTAGAAGGGACGTGTCCTTACAAATATCCAGCTACTACTGAATTGTCCTTAGCAATCATGATCAAAACAATTATTTATATATATATATAGGGCTAATCACTGTTTGTCAGCATCTAGTCAACTTGTTTGGTGTTGGCGTGTTTTGAAAGCTTATGTCCTCCTACAGCAAAACATGAGAAATGCAATTTGAAAATAACTATATAGAAATAGGGTGAATTGGGCATTAAATTAACACCCTTTTATAAATGTAGCTGCCGCACTGTGCTTGTTGCACGCTGCACACCATGTTGTCACATTGTGTGTGTTTGGCTTTTGACAGATGAGTGAGACTTGCAGTGCTGAAACAGTATTGGTAAGACAAAGATATGACTATTGACATGGGAAATTCACAGGTTTCAGCAGAATGAGTAAAGAAATATAAAACAGGACTTATGTAGGTGAAATTGTGGCTTTAAGAGTCATATTTAGAGTCAGTAACGTTAATATCTTTAGTGTTTGTATAATAGGCCATGTCTGTATACATATATTTATGTACAATAGTAAATACAAAATATGAAAAAGCAGCGCTGATATGTCTCGAACCTACCCTGGAGACCGTCCCGCCTAGGGTAACCCTACCAGGAGCAAGCTCCCGACGGTATCGCTCTCCAGGGTCACTGGAACACGCAAGCCTCCTCGCCACATCGCCTGGTCGGCTCAACGCACAGGGATGGGACGTCCCCATACCCATTGCAGGAGCCAAAATAATAATAGCATTGATATGTGTAATATTTACATAGTATAGCAGTACTATACACTAAAATATTTTATACACTAATACAACTAACACTATAAAATATATTACATTTTAATAGTTATGTTATGATAATTATCATCATGATGATAATATTACTACTCCTACTACTCATGATAACAAATAAATCAATTAATAATAACTTTATTCTGAAAACTGCAACGCATTTGTTCGCCATCAAGCGGTTTTACTTTGAAAAGACGTGCCAGAAGAAGCCGGTTTAATGTGGTTTAACTTGACAGCGCTCCCCGAGGCCAGCCCCTGTAGCCTCTCCTCTTCTCTGGGCGGTTCCAGTCTGAAAGAGACGCTTAGGAAGAAAGCTCACCAACAAAACTATCAGCGCAGACACAAACATGGCGCCCACCTCCGCCGACAACTTCAGATGAAAGTGTGGCGAAGAAGTGACCAGCAAAGTTTGAAAGGAGTATTTCGAAGTGCCCTTTTTTTTCGTCCTGGTTGAACCTGTTTCGGTTTGCACAGTCAGAAATACGGAATATATCAAGCGGCTAAAAACAGCAAGTTGCCTACATGTCAACATTGTCTCTCGCTGCAGCGTAAACAGCTGGTAAGTGCATGTATTTTTAAAAATGGAAATAGATGTTCGCAAGAAGAGTTTGTTGTCAGACCTGGAAATTGAAGTTTAACTCTTTTAAGGTTACTTAAGTTGTGTAGAAGTAAGGTCGCCCGCCGAAAATGCCTTTTCCTGGTGTTGCCCTGCTGCTGTCTACACTTTCCATCGTGTTGGTGTTATCCAACCGCGGAAAGAGAGACAGCCACGTATCACGGCACAGGAGGTCAGTTCTTTTGTTATATCCGTTATGTGTATTTCCTGCATGAAAGTTGACCTAGTTATGGGTCGGATGCAACAGTTGGGAACACAATCCCCCCCCCCCCCGTACTCTGTCCTCCCCGTCCTCCTTGACGCCTATCTTTAATCAGACCCTTGCTCTCCTGGAGCCTGCCTAACCTTTTAATGCTTGCAGGTGCCTGCTGCTGTCAGACACACAAACTGAATTTCCTGCTTGAAATCAAAGAGCAGGGGAGTTTGTACAGTTTAGGACTGTCCCCAAGATAAGGATCTGTTAACCTGACTTTCTTTTATTCAGGGACTTTCTCTCTGAATATGCCATGTCTGCATTTGTGCTACCGCACACCTAGGATGTAGAGTTGTGTAAGAGTCCTCTGATGGTTTTGTGGCTGTGTGTGGAGTGAGTACAAATGCCACAGAATGCAACGCCAAGGTGCTCACATATCTTTGTCTCAGCACTTGACTGTTCGCCAGCCAGCAGCTAGTCTAACCCTTAAGGCCATTGGCGTACTCTGTGCTACAACTTCCCAGCACCGTTTTGGTGATTCATGGCATGCATGTGATGTTCCTGTTGTGACAGCCGTGGCACAAGTCTCAACAGAGCCGTGGAGGGCACTTCCTCTTGTGTTGGACTGATGGCATTCATATTTTTCATTGAGGTGTTTAACCACCTGGCAGCAGGAATGTCGGATTACAACAAAACATTCGAGGCTTGTGGAGGAAGTAAATCATGGAAATTGCTCTTGCAGAATTGCATCAGCACTGAGCAACTGACACGTGGAAACAGCAGAAAAATGTCTTTCCTGACCTTGGCTTGTCCTGACAGCGGCTGGAAAAGGGGAGTGGAGTGAATGTTGCCTCCTACTAACTGCTACAGGCAGCAGGTATAAAATAGGTCATGGCTGCACTGTGGCTTTGTGTGTACATTGAACTTGCACTTTGTCACCACCAGCTTGTCATCCAAAGGCTCTGTCAGGTGACCAAGCAGAGGAAGTGTATAGGCCGAGGGAGCAGCAACATGCTGTGGAAGGACTCGCTGGTTGCCTCGGCAAAAGTCAAATAAGCCAGTAGTCTGACTCACTCCGTCGGACATGAGCAACACATTTGTCTTTGACTGACATTTCAACTCCTTTCAGGGCCTGAAGTTCCACTGAACACTGTTCCTGACACTTCAACTTCATTCAGTGCATTTATTTTTACTGACACTTGCAGGTATCAGGTCTTCATCGTTGAACAACAAAAATTGGCTTCAGCTCTTGTAACTCCCACGTGTTCTGTTGTTCGTTGGGCTTACACTAAAATTGACACTTCTTCACTTAGTGCTTACATTATGACTGACACTTCAGATCCTTTTAGGTCTAAGGTCTTCACCTTTTGAACAACAACAAAAAAAACCCAAACCTTTTCACCCACAACTTCCACTGTTCTCAAACTCCAACTGCTTTCACTGCACCCACTTCAGCAGACACTTTAGGTGACACCATCTTTCTGATTATACACTTGAACAGGCACTAACTTCTTTGAGGATTTCAACTAGGGATCGGCATTTCAAGCAAAAATACTATTCGATAGTCACTGGAACTGTTTGACCAAGGTCAACCATGCACACACACACAAAGACAGAGACCTAGAGACAATGAGATTGCTTCATTTTTTAATATCTGAATAGTTGTAAACTCGTAATAAGCTAGCTTTACCTCTGTTACCTTTTATAGATTTTTGGCGCTGAGCCTTAGTTAGGAACAGACTTGATTCTCAGTCTAATTTGCCTGGCTCGTAGCTGGTAATCTATAGCCGGACCCATCTCCTTTTTTGAGATTTGTAAAGTACGTAGCTGGTAACTAGCGGTCCGGACCGCTCTGCTGATAAAGGATGGTAGCGAGGTTTTGTGGTGGCGTTCATACTGTGAACAGGAACTTTATTTCCTATGCAGCAGCGAACACTGGGGCTGAACGGGGCAAACTCTAAGTGCAATTTTTCTGCCAGAAATTGCGATTTAGATTCGCGATTTGCGATATTTGTTTTTGTTTGTTTGTAAATTGAAGTTTTGCTAACATTCAATATTCACTGCCAGTCTATTTTTGACTGAACCGGAGTCAAGAACATAGACTGTATATAAAGGTCAAGAAGCACAGAGCAGATGAACCAGACAGGAAGTCAGACACAGAACGACATAGAGAATCTGGTAGATTTTCAGAATAAAACACCCTTCACAGACTCCCTATTGTACATCAACAATAAACACAGTTAAAACAGACCACAAAAAGACAGCATCCAACTACATAGTCTACTTAACCATAGTAGAAGCACAAAAATCAAGGACAACTGAACAAATAAGAAAAATCTGAATAACTCTGCAAAATCAGACAGGCAAAACGCTATTCTGAAATGCTCCATGTGGCTATGTAACGTTGGCCTGCAGAGCGCAGCTGTTATCCTTAGTTCTGTAGTTATCCTACACATTTCCATTGGTTACGTTTGGAGTTGTAACATGTTAAAATCTGCGAAGTGCGCGGCGCTTGTGACTGGCAAGCAGGTCTGTCAAACAAGCAAGAAAACAGAATGAATTTGTAACCGCATGACTGTTTAAAACGGGTCAGATGTGCTGTATAATTAACCTACATTTTAATCGCCATCTTCTCGATTAGCTAATCGTGTTCTTTCAAATCGTAATTTCGATTTGAAAACGATTAATCGTTCAGCCCTAGATACACAACCTGAACACTGAACATGTCTTTAAGTTTCTTCAATCACGTCCATTTGCCCCTGATTTTAACCTTCCTTGGATCCTTTCAGTGTTTTGTTAACCGTTTTAATAGACACACATAGTCTTTACTTCATTATTAACCGTATGTTATGGTGGTGGTGATGATAAGATGCTTGCCTTTGGTGTAGGAGACCTGAGTTCGATTCCCACTGTGATACATCCACCATTGTGTCCCTGAGCAAGACACTTAACCCATCGTTGCTCCAGAGGCGTGCGACCTCTGACATGTATAGCAATCGCTTTGAATAAAAGCGTCCGCTAAATGTAAATGTATGTTTTTTGTTACACGTGCGAAGGATGTCTTCCTCCATAAAGATGAAGTCAGCGTCAGCAACACAATAGCATCCCTAGAGCTGGTGCGGTGTTATTGTCTAGCTCAAGGGCGTTTCAGCAAACGTGATCTTGTTTCTCACCGTTGCTATTAACATTTACAAATGTTTTTACATGGTGTCTCTACTTAATTAGCCAGAACTGCAGATTATGTACCGGGACTACTGACAATTCACGTTTTTGAGCTTGCTGAGTCAATACTAACCTGAAACACTTCATTGCTTTTTGTTAAGCTGCCTGTTTGCATGTCTTAAGACATATTAACTCCAGACAGTCGTTTCCTGCCAAAGAGCAACAACGAGGACCTTGTAATCCATCCATAACCCCTCTCAGGTAACCTAGTTCCTTTCCCTGACCCTTGTACTTTGGTGTGACAGTGGTGTCTTAGTTGTCGTCTTTCAGTAGGCCTGGGTCTGAGCTGGTACAGACCCAGCTAGTTAGTAAGGGCAATGAGTTTGCCCTCTCTCCCTTCTCCTTAGAGTGGAAAGAATGCTCTGTGTCCGCCGGGCTGTCACGCTCCAGGAGGGAGCCAGTCTTGTGACGTTTCTGCTGAGCCTAGCCTCGCTACTCTGAGCTGCCTCTCCCCGTCTTACCTACCCAGGTTGTTTTAAACTGTTTTTTTTAACAGCAAATTTTAAATCATTTGACTAAATTTAAAGTCATTCTCACTGTCCTTGTCTAACCTTCTTGTCACGTTGTGGGAAGCATGACTTGCATGCTGCCGCTGGCTGCGCAGGCAACAGTTGTTTTTGACACAGTTCAGCAAACACTCAAGTGTGTCGCTTTCGCTTGGAAGCACACCTGCCTCTTAAATCACATGCTGAGGTCTATGTGGAGTATAACTACGGAGCTACAGTGGGCCAGGAAGAAAACATTTTCGGGTTCAGTTATTAGGATTTGTGCTATCTTTCCTTTGATTTGCTTCTGTCACTGGTTGCTGCCGGTGGCTTTGATGTGAAAACATTAAACAAGGATCCAGTGCGGATTGCTGTTGAATTGACAAAGATTTACAGAGATAAAATACTAGAAGGCAAACAGGCAATTCGGGTGAGCCTTCTCTGTTTGCCCAACAAAGACAGTTTTAATAATTATCTATCAAGTAACAATACCAAACATTTGCCGTTCCCAGCTTCTAAAATGTGAGAAAAGTACCTGATCATTACAAATTGACTACTTTGGGTTCTTTTTTGACTGACGTATGTACTAAGCAATTTGTAAAAAATAAAAATAAAATAAAATCTGTTTTTGGTAAATTGGGCATTTGTCATTATTTCAAATGTCCTCCTAGATTAAGCAATACAAATTTGTGTATTGATATAAAATGATTTGTGGCAGCTGTAGCGTATATATGTCTTATGGATTATTCCGTTTTTAGTAAAGTTGCACCTTGCAAATATCAGGACAATATTTCAGTAACATGGCAAACATGTTATGCTCAATTAGAGGTTAGAGAGAAAAAAAGCAGGACAGCACATGCCCAAAGACACAAAATGAAATGGCCTGTAGAAAAGACAACACACATTATCTATTGTGTCTGTTATCGGTGTGATTTGGCAATCCGAAACCTATTCTGAGAAGTGTGCTGATGGCTGTCATCAGTTCCTGAATTAAATTTGAGTTTACGTATTGCTTCTGTATAAACCCCTCAACAAAACAGCTGCCAGGGTTAAACAAACACACGCGAGGAACAGAGTTCACCGTTGGTCTTTTGCTTTGTTCAGGCCGTGCAGAGCGAGAGAGATGTTGTTAGCATATGGATGTGATAGTGCCAGGCTATCACACAGGCTTATCTGGAGCCAAAAAGCTGATAGACTGTGAATGCTCCACCTTTCACCAACTCGGAACAGCAAATATTGAACAGTTAAATATATTTCCAGCCTTTTATCAAGCGCAGTTATGCATATTTCTGTCCGCATTAACAAGAAAGTGGGTAACTACATTTTTTTTCTGTATCGTAAACTGAAGACTGTCAGTCTCATCACAACAACGCACTGTTAGCAGGGTGAGGTATTTTACAGGCTGCACTTCAACAGCCAACTATGAGCACACACTGGAGCCTGCACCATAAGAATTCAATCAGACTGCAACTCACATGGCTATAATTTGAGTTCATCTCCACTCAGTCTCACACTGCAGCTCAGAGAAAGCACAGTGTTTTTTTTCTGTGATCATCGCCACCTTATACCCAGCCTGGCCTTCACCGGCGACAGCACACTGTGATGACAGTTGGCAGGGAGGGCCACTTTGCCCTTCAGATCCTTCAAAGCCCAGAGCTGCAGAGTGGCACTTGAGGCAGATGCTGGTGGAAGCTGACACACACCGTGGTTCGGCGGCTGCTGCTGCCGGAGCTGGAAGGCTAATGTGTCGTAGGCTGTTACAGCTGAATAATATCACCTTTTCATTTGCAGTTTGTTTGCTTTCGTTATGTCAGTAGGTCTAGCTGAACTTTCAGGAATGATTTTAAGTGCACTTCAGCAGCTCTGTTGCACAGACGCTCCCATAAATGTACACATGGTACAACAGAAGGGTTGGTGTGAAGGATCAGCCTGTCTTACTATTTATGACCAAGGATCTACACGCTCCCGAATATAATTACTGCATCTGTACACACTTACAACATTGCTTTTTATTCTGGTTTGTCCAAGGTACTGTACATGACAATTGCACGTCATGCTCAGCTGCTGTTTCAGACAAGCTGTGAGTGGATCTGCGCGGCAGGGCTCCTACTGAAATAACCGAGACAGACACAGCACTGTCTGTTGTCCAGCAATTACACACACACACACAAACACTGCCGACTTGTGCATGCGCGCACACACACACAGGCAGGCTCTTTCACCCCTGGGGAACAAGCCTCCAGGCTCTTTTGTGTGAAAGGGATGAGATCATTGTGGGGCAGACCATGGGGGGATTGAGTAAGGGGGTTCCTCTCTGTATACATAAATAGAGAAATCCCTATTTCTATGTCTCTCTGTCTCTTTCTCTTCATCTTCCTGGCCCTCTTACCTCTGAATTTAGTATCTCGGAAATGAAGGGACTGGCTAGATAAATGGCATTAATGCCGGGCAAGTGCTTAAAATTAATCAACATCAGATTTGGTACACACGCATGTGAGGAGTAGGGCCTCTCTGGTTTTATTTATGGGAGCCAGTGTGTTTTCCTCTGCCCTCAGGGAATGTTGGGCTGCATAGCCAACCTTTGGCACGTTTGCAAGCAAGCAGTGCCACCACCAAGGAAGAAGACTTTGCTGTGCAGGGAAATCATGAAATCAGCGGCCTCGAGGAATCATCCACTCAGGATTTTAGAACTTCTTTATTTAAAAAAAAAAAAAAGAGTAACCCCAGATATAAGTTTGAACCCCATATGGTTCCTATTTTATTTTTTTACACACACAACAGTTTAATAGCTTAAACATAAGATACCCTTGATCCCACACATTTGCCTCAGGTGACAAGCGTTTGCTACTCATGTTACTTTTCTTGTTTGGACTTCCTAATCTGAAATGTTAATATATTCCTCTAAACTACTAGCTACTGATTTTACAAACAGCAGGCTATTGTACTGGAGACACATCTTTTTGGATTCTATTAACATTACGTTGCCAAGCAAACTAATATTTCTACTTTGTGTTTTTTTTTCAGACGTAACGTTAGCTAGTTTGCTAGTCAGTTTACATAATGCAGACAGTGAGTAACCAAATATTCAAAAATTGAAAAAGTGAGGAGTGGTCGCATCACATCAGTGAGGTCTGACTGGCAAAACCTGTTATGGATTGTTATGTTGGCATAAATTAAATTGCATTAATGGTTTGAACAGTTGGTTGTTTTTGCTTGGCTTCCACTCCCTCTGTTCACAGCCGTATGGCACGGCCACTTTGTCATGCTCTGTGTTTTTATTTTCAGAGTAAGTTACTCAGGTAATGCTGTCATTTAGCAGAGCATTGTTGGTAAATTCTAAAATAGTGTTTTGTTTTTTTTTTGAATGAAAAATGACCAAATTACCATCAATCTATTCAAAATAATTGCAGCGTCATTTTCTTTCACTTCATATACTAGCTAATTAGCTATATTAGCTAATCATTGCAGCACTAGAATAAAATGGTATAAGCATCATGTCAAAATCTCTTAACGGTTGGCAAAGTTGTAGTCTCACTGTATATATTGTCATGCTGGCCAACCCTAGTTTGAGCTAATCCCAGTGAAAAATTAAAAGTGTACTGGAGACTCACTCCAGATCAAGGCCTGAGCTTGAAGAAAGCAGTTTTAGAGTAAGCGGTCAGAATATGTGCCCTCTAGAGCCTCTAATATTTTTGTCATGGTTCGAAGTAGTGACCCAGACAAAGAGAGTGACACTCGATCATCGGGGCTCAGGAGTAACAGAGGAACAAGTTTTCCCGTGGGAGAGGAGGGGCAGAGCACAGCCTTTAGAGGCAGGGGCTCAAGATACAACACAGGACTTTAATGCAGTGGAAATATAATGGGCCAGTTTGTCAGTCAGTTTGACTTAGTCATTTTCCCCAAGAGGCCTTACAATTTTTTGCCTCAAGGTTTAAAAGTCTTCCTGAAAGATTTTTTCCACCCTGCATGTCATCACAAGTGCACAGCAAGAAAGCCATTACCTTATGTTCACTTCTGTTTACAATAGCTTTAAAGCTTTTAGCCTAATTCCCTGTCAGCACCATCACCGTTTATGGCCACTACCATGTTTTTTTTATTTGCTCGCCGGACGTGAAATTGGACAATAAAACAAGCTTCTTCTGTCATGTTACCTCTAAAAACATCTAAAACTGAGAGGCTGGACTTTATTTCAATTTGGCTGACAGCGGACTACAGAGGACATGTCAGCTATACTAAATGTACCCTTGAAAGACTTGGAGATCAATTTCCTCAGCTAGAGTAACACTAGTCGCAGCTCAGGGTCGTGCAGCCTGGTGTTGTTAGGCCTGGGTTGCCATGGCAGCGTCACTGTTTGTCTATCACGGGCTGTCACAAAGAGATTATTTGTGTGGTTGTGGAGGCAGACGGGACTGTCACAAATTGTTCCAGCTTCAACAATGTGTGCACACCTAACATCAGTGTCTATTTGGCTTTTCTCACATCAGTATCAGTGGTGGTCAAAAAAAGTTCCCTCTCTATTGTACAGAATCCATATAACATGTCTATTGTAATGAAATGGTAACCGTATTGGTGCATTGCTACCGCCAAGTGGGAACAGGACACAAATAATGTTTTGTTCTACAAATAGGACTGTCTGTTTTATTCTGAGAGCAGGTGTCTGTGGTTGTGTATGTGTGACTTTGAGTGGCAGCCCAGTTAATGGGTCAGTTCAGAATTTCAAATAAATTAGCTGTTTTTTAAAGGGAAAAAGCCTGTAACGATCCAATTGCATAAAAACAACACCAACTAATTTGAGAAAAAAAATCAGTATCAGATTATGGGAGGTTGATGTTTAATGTTCTCTGTGAAGTACATGTTGACTCACTGGCATGGTGAACATTCATAGGGCATTATTCAAAGGGACCAAACTGCTGGTTGCCCAGCATAGTGTTTGTTTTTCTTTTTCTTTTTTTTTCTGTGAACATTGGTTTGTTTCCTGCTCGGATACTTTGTGGTGATCTGTGCCTATGTTGTATGACTCAGCCTTGATGTCTGCATTAGCATTTCAGAGCAGATGATAGTAGAGGCTAATTTTGTGACAAAGGTTGAAATGTGCACATTATAATTAAGAATGCTGTGGAATTAAGAAATCTTAACAACTGTACACCAATATAATAAATTAAACATGTTGTCTTTTTTGAAGGAATCCAGAGCTTTATACAGCTTCATTCAGGTAATTGTTTTGGTTCACTGGTGCATTTCATTACTGTTTTAGTTCAGTTTCACCACTCTCTGTGGCAGGGGTTTTCAGTAAAAAAGCTTAAAAACCCCACACAACGCTACCTGCCCAGTGCCAACTAGTAGACAAAGGTAGCGACAATCTGGTGAATATACAAAGTGCATAGCATTTAGCAGCTAATATTTTCATTAGGAGTTGGTGGAGACCAAAAACTGAGCTAAAAGGAGAGTCAATATTGGTCTTCCGTCATGGGGGAATAAACGTGACTCCAAATGAATGCTAATGTTGCAACACACCTGCTAGATGTGTAAAAGTTCAACATATCAACCTAAAAGGTGGTGATAGGGCTGGATGATATCAAAGTCAAAATCATGATAAATCGAACATTTCACCTAGATTACGATTACTAAACGATTATTTTGTTTTTGAATGTTGTTTTTGTCCTCATATTTCACTGACAAGGTTTGTACTGTAAAATATGTATAAAAACTATTAAAGCTGGGTTTTTTATTGACAGATTTCACAAATGCATTATCTAAATGTTAATTAATAAGGTAATAATGACATGCACATTGCAGAGACACGTTTTCCGTATATTCGGCGTATTGCCGCTGCTGAATTAGGACCGCTGCTACTAAAATTTCACTCAACTATTAAATATCAATGCTGAACAAATTATTGTCACCCACGCACTGTGTGAGCATGGCAAATCACGCTTTGCTAGCTTTCTCTCCTCATTCATCAAAGGGCATACGAGACAGTTGCTGTTATAAGAGCAGCGGAGTTAGGTCTTTTAACTGTGGTGCAATGCGACTGGAATCCAAATTATTAAAAAATAATAGTAAAAATTATTGTTAGTGCAGGTGTCAAAAGGCATTGCCTATGTGATGCACTCCATACTCATGTCATCTGTACGCAACCTGACGTGGGGATATTGGTGATATCTGGGACAGGTAATCACTTTTGGTATAAATGATGAACACCTAATGAAGGTCTTTAGTGGAAGCTGGACCTCCCTGCCACTCAGCTATATTCACGGCAAACAGAGAAGCCTACAAAAACTTTGCTGTGGTTTGTAGTGTTTAACATAAGTTTTAGGTAATATTCCATGCTTAGACATGGGTGCAGGTTTATGTTTTAAAATGCAGGAATGCATTTTACATCCCTGAATTATGGTAACGATAAACGAAAATATTGGCCCTACTCAATCATACAGATAGATAAATAATAATGACACAGTGTGAGATATTGTGTTCCTCTGTTTGTTGAATGTAATTGCATGACTCATAAAATCCCATTTGAGCCTGCTGTGGTAAAGTGGTGTTGGATGGAAAACAGCTGAGGGCTGCGTGCTTCAATAAAGATTTGCAAAACACTTTTCAAGGTTAATCTACTGTTGTACGGGGCGAGGGAGAAAGTGGCCAGCAAATTAGCCTGAGTATTGACAGTAAGTAGTAGGATGCACCAATCTGACTTATTCAGTCCTAATACCGATACCAGTACCTGGGCTTTGGGTATTGGTGAATGCCAAGTAAAGTGATACAGTGTAGCTTACCGGTAGCAGTGTAGTAATGTTGCATGAACAGAGACATTTATTAGTTATTTTACTAGTTATTTCTCTTCTGTGATAGCTAACACAACTTACCAACTTTTCAGTAACTACAATGCTTATCTAGCCATGTTATGGCTGACTAAAGGACTTCCCCTTATAGCATGCACTTTTCTGTGACTGCGGTAATGTGCTGGCATCAGGACATACTCACTTCCCACAACAAAACTGCTACGTCACATTGTTCAGGTTACCCACATGGCCGCCTTCCTTAAATGGGGGCTGGTGGCTTTTTGTAGGCAAGGAAAGTCAAGCTGTTGTTCCCTTTTGCCATCTAGTAACTCTTACAACCGTTTTTGTGTTTTTAATGGTTTGTTTCCACATTTTTCCCATTTTGAATAAATTATTTAAATGTGAACATACCGCCTTTAGTGTGGTACATTTCCCCAGTTANGAAGAAAAACATCACAGTCTAACAGGGCCATAGCCTGGGAATAGGACACATTTGCAAGCTTGTGTTTTATTTTCTCTGGCAGGTGCTAAAAAAACTGTCAAATTTAATCGAATCATGGCCTTTAAAAAGTCAAACCGTTTCACCCCTAATCACCTGATTGCAGGGACTATACAATGATAAGTTTATTTTAAAAAAGACAAAAAGTGGGATAATTGGATAATGGGGGATGCATTTGTTCCACTTGCTCCATAGGCATAGACATTAATTCACCCAAACATACACATTAAGACCATCCAGTCACTGGTTAAACCATCAGGGTACATTTACAGGCCAGTCTTTGGTGAGAACACATTTAATAGTGCTGTTTGGTATAGAGCAAATATAGTCTGAAAGATAGCATTTTGCTTTTGAATAGGGACCAGTGAGATGTAACTATGGATACAGTGCAGTAAAACTTTTCAGAGCATAAAATAAGTCCATCCAGTCAAAACGGTGATGATGTACAAAAGAGTTGGACAGACATTATTCATTGTGTTGCAAAAAGCCACATCTGGAGTCATTTGGGGTTTTACCACTTTTATTTACAAGAAAAAAATAAGTACTTAAATTTAAGTGACATTCTCCAGAATGAGTAACTGTCCTACATTGGAAAGAAAACTAATTTGCAGAGATGGTTAAGTCTTTAACAAGTAAAATATGAGTATGCAAAACGCAGTGCTGATCCCATTCGATATTTCTCTTCCGGGCCTTATCTGTGAGATGTAGCTCCTACCCATCTGGGCTTTTCCATCCTGCATTACTTGAACAGCTGACCCAGAACAATTGTGGGAGTGAGATGGTAATCCATCCCATCTTCAATAATGCACCTTTATTGCTGTCTTTGTTCGTGGAAAGTTGAAGTCACTCAGTCTCTGCGTGGATATGACCTGAAACTGTATTGTTTTTGCTCCTCAAGGCTCTTTTGCTTTGAGTGTTTTTCCAACATTGTGTTTAAAGAGTAATGAGTAAATGGGCCATATTCTGGGCAAATATCCAGCTACAATTCTTCAAAGCTACCTGGACCGCGAGGCTGGCAGTATACTTGAAACAAATCAATTTTGGCATGTTCACATAGGCAAAATGCCAAGTGTAGAACTCAAGCACATTGCTGAATATATAATTCAATGAGATAAGGGTTTAGAGGCTGGTCAAAAGAATGGAACATTAATTTGACGATTTTTAACACATATCATGCTATTGTTGTCCAAGATCACATGTAGAGTAGTTGATAGAAGGAGTGTTAGCTGCTGTGGCTAAATCATTTTACTCCGGACAGGTCAGTGTGCCTCCTGCGATTCCTTTCACAGCACAAGCCAGCGGATGTCCTGCACTGTGTTGCAGCCAGGAGAGGCTACCACGCACTCCTTTCTACAGCACACAAGATAAAGCAACTTGTTTTAAATTTTCAAAATGCCCGCATTGTGGCTTCACAAGGATTTTTGCAACATATTGTTATCATATTGATTGGTGAAAAATTAAAGTCCTGAATATAAAGGAAAAAAGCTATAATGGACAGTTTTAATTTGAGTTATAAAGTCCAGGGCTGTCTGTGTTCGCTGTGGCCGTACATAAAAGAGTCTTCTTTTTTTCCACCCTCCTGCCACAGCTGACTCACCACTGGAAAAAATTAACTTCCTGCGTAGGACCTAACGGCTCTTTGAAGGCGAGGTGGAGGATTTTTCTTTAAGTTTCTCTTTCTTCTAAGGCAATCAATTGGCGGTTTTGGCCATGTTTGATAAGTCAAGCAGTTTGTTTGGCACATGAAAATTATTTTCATGCACCATAATATATAGATAAATGATGAGCTGCAGTTGTCAAATATAATGCATCTCCCTCATTACATCCTTGAAAAGTGTCCTTTCATTTCCTGTGAATACTGGGCATATTTTTGTCATAAATACGAGCAAAAAAACCCTTCTTTTAGTCATGCACTTACTGTATGTATTATGCTCTCATCATCTTCGCTGCAGTCTTTGTAATTTTACGAAGAAGAGATGTCGTTGAAAATACATCACATGGCAAAGTTTTATTGTAACCACGATCTGACTGAGTCACTGACTGCTAAATTTGGTGTCACGACTCAAATTTTACTTGAAAAATTATTACAACAATTCATTTAAAAAATGACAATGGACACGTTGGACACGAGCAGCTCCAGCCTTTTAACTCGGGTGTCGCTTGTCATATGTTTTGTCACTCAAGTCAAATTTGTGACCTTGTTCCAAGTGTTTTATAGACTTTGGTGTCTGCTTGATCTACGCTCCCTGTGGCATTTCTAAGCATTCCTCCGGGCCCGGCTGCTCTCCCCTGGCTCTCTATAGCCGGTAACTCTCTCAACATAATTGGAGCAGTACAGGGATATAACAATGACAAGAGTGTTTGTGCACGTCAACAAATCTAGTTTCTTCATCACCCCTTGTTTTTTTCCCCCACTGTGTTTGCTTCGTTGTGCAGCAGTCTTAAAGGATCCTTTTATTGCCTTGGCCACAGCATTACTTAGCATTCTGTGTTTGCTTGCATGTGTAATCTATCCTACTGTCCCAAAGTGAGTAAGAGGTTTGCTTTCAATAACATGTAGTGTTCTCCTTGGCTATAGCCTAAAGTACAGTATCTGTAGCTGAACACAGCATATATCTGTAATAGGGCTGGACAATAAAACAATAACTAATTATCATGATATAATGTTTTTCAATAACAATACAACAAATGTTCAATAAATATTTAATAAATGTTTGATATTATTCCTTATTAAAATGTTTATTTTGTTGAGGAAAAAGGACTGAAGCTTTTACTTAATTTACTCATGCATATTTGTTGACAAAGATTTGATCATAATTGTTTTGAATGTTGTACCTCAGATTTGTGAAGTGATCCACTGTTTGGCCTCAAGTGTTGACCATAAAGAAAAGTTTAAACCACAATTAACCATCAGGTTTCTTGAACTTTCACGCTTGAGCAAAAATCAGCCTTTAAACTCGAAAGAAATAACGATTTCACACTTATTGTGATAATTATAGATATCCAATAATATGAAATGTTTTATCATGACAATATTTTTTTCCATATCGCCCAGCCCTAATCTGTAAGTGTGATTTAATCACCACAGCAGAGAAGAGTCTTCTACAGCTGTGGTACAGGAGGGTTTGTTAAACGGCCATATAAACGTCAGTCCAAATGAATCTCTATTTTCTTACTTCCAGGTAAGCCCAGCCATGATCGAGGACAAGGGTCACCGCGTCACCGACTACTTTGTGGTGGCCGGACTGACAGACAAGTCCACGCCCCTGGAGCAGGACCTGTCAGAGACCAAGTCCAGCGGGCCCAAGGCACCCATCACTGACTTGGCCATCATTAACAAGTCGGCAGGAGAAACCGTGCCCGAGGGCTTCACTTGCATCGACAGCACCTACAGTGGCCAACCAGCCAACCTTAATCATGGCAGTCTTAAGAGTCCCGAGCTGTTCCTGTGCTACAAGAGGAGTCGAGGGAAGCCTCCTCTCATTGACATTGGGTGAGTCAGTTTGTTTATGTCACTGTTTGTAATCTGGCATGTAAATACGCCTGCGGCAGAAAGGGACTCATTACTTCCTCAGTGTTATTTTCTGCTGTTCTCACCGAGTTACAGTAGATTCACAGGCTTTTCTGTCCCTCAGTGTCATACTTAATGTAACTAATGTGTTTTTGAGGGTGGAAGGAAGAAGGTTTGTTGATTACGGAGTTCACTCTCTCCTGTTGCGTCATGGAGTTTTCTCCCGCTCAGCCACACCTCTTGGCTCCGATCCACTGATAGAATTTTCCTGCTTCCTTCTCTTATCTTAAAAGAGGATACTCCCTTTATGGTTCCCTTTTATGCCTAAAGCTGCCCTTTGCTGCTGCTTATTCACAGAGAAGCCAAACATTTCACCTGCATTTGAAGATTAATTCTTTATAGCCGTTAACCTGTTTGTCCTGAATGAACTAGCAATATCAACGCAGAATCATTGAGAACAATGATGAAACCACCCGAGGCATTTCAGGACTCCACACACCTTACCCAATTTGTGTCACCCACTAACAAACTGGAGTTTCCAGTTACATTAGACGATGACTTCCCTTCAAATTCAGGCCTTTCGCTAAAACATGGTGTTGCTGCACATGTTAATGGTGCGATCCCCTCCTGCTAAATGTAGCTGTAAACCATAGAAGTACATAAAAACCCTCATGAAACCTTGCACCCGCTGGTGCTCTGAGCATAAACAGAAGATCGTATGTCATGTGTTGTTTCCTTTAAAGGATTGCGCAATCCAGCTTAGCCTGCTAACAGACGTACAGAGTGGAGAAAATACATCTAAAGTTACATTCAAGGATTCACGTTGTCAAGCTGCTTTGCTCGTTTGGTTGGTCAGAGCACCAAATCAGTCATGCAGTTTAATGAGACTGAATATCACACATGAATAGCTTATTTTCTGTGTTGCTGCAAACAGAGATAATATTAGGAGAGTCCTAATGTAAAATTCATGACTTTGTGGTCTATTATTAATAAGTGATATGATAGTGTGTTTTTAATACAAATGCAATGTGTAGCTGTGTTGTAGCATTGGTTCACTATCTAATGGTTCTGTTCAGGTTGAGCCACAACCGTAGTCGTGTAAATATTTTTGGCCATGTTCCCTTCCAGATCTGTTCCACCAGAATAAACAAAAAACTAGCAACATGTAAATCTTTTAATTCCTCCTTCTGCCACCTCTGCTGTCAGTAAAGCCAGTATTTCCAGCCCGGGGCTCCGCAGCGTCACGACTCACTGTGCCCATTAGGACTCTGTTTTTGTTGCCTAAATGAGAATTTGCTGGCAACCGTCCCCATGGCCTCTTTAGGTTTGTCCTGCACTCTTTTCAGAATAAATGGAGTGTTTCAGGACTATTATATCTGCGCTGGCTGACCTGTAGCCTGAACAAGATTTAAAAGAAGTGTTTTGGGGTCTGTGTTAGTTTAAACAGGGCAGCAATCACAGCTTTTGGCCTCCCACATTGCATTGTCCAGATGGAAAGGGAGGACATGGAGCATGCTACCATAGAAACCCTACAATCATGCAAAGCACAGCGGGACACTGATTGGTCTTCTGTGAGTAACTATTTAGCTGTGTGATATTCTACAGCAGGACTGATAAGAAAGCACTGGTAATGCACAAAACATTGGCAGTAATCCATTATTATTACAAATGTTTGTTTTGTGCTACGTTGGATATGAGAATCTTGATATGTTACTCCTACTGCCTGGGGTTCGAATGATTCAGCTGGTAAATATGTCTGAATCACATCACCCATTGAAGATGGGCTTTTTACAGAGTCCTCAACACTAAGCCGGAGCTTTAAAAAGAAAGCCAGTGCTGCTGACCACACACTGAACCAGCCACAGTTCAGCCTCTTGCTCATTGTCTTTCAAGAATGCACTTTTCCCCAAATCAGTCTGTGGATTTGTACACCGCTGTTAACAATTCAGTTTTTAAGAAATTGAAGAAGCCTTGAAGTTTTCCTTCCACACAGCCCAGGTGATAAGCAAGTGGAAAGTCTGTGAAAGGGAGTGCTTAAGTTTGTCTTTTTCCATGAACATAATGGTTTCTGACAGCTTGGAAGACTTACAGCTGAATTAATCAATATTTTTATACTAACAATGGATCAAATGACTACTGTTGTACTCTATCTGCCCAGCAACAAACCGTACACAGACAAAGTTAGCGACTAGCTGTGAACACAGTGGAGCATTTAGCAGCTGAAGAGCCAGATGTTTCTCCTCAGGATTTGGTGGAGACCAAAATGAGCTAAAAGGAGAGTGAATTTTGGACTTTGGGAACTCCAAATGAGTGCTAAAGTTACTTCATGTCCGTCGGATGTGTATGCTAACCCTTTTCGCTAACACCGTATTAACTTTATATTATGATGATTAGGGCTGTCACTAACAATTATTTTTATTGTCTATTTGATCTGTTGATTCTTTTCTCATTTATTAGGTTGTTTTTTTTAAACAAAATATCAGAAAATTCTGAAAAATGTCACTCATTGTTTCCTAAAGCCCAAGATTATGACCCCAAACATCATGTTTTGTGCAAAGATATTCCGTTTACTGTAATAGAGGAGTAAAGAAACCAGAAGAGTTTCACATTTAAGACTCTGGAATCATCCATCCATCGTCAACCGCTTATCCTGAGTACAGGGTCGCGGGGGGTTGGAGCCTATCCCAGCTGACATTGGGCAAAAAGCGGGGTACACCCTGGACAGGTCGCCAGTCCACCAGCTGGAATCAGAGAATTTAAAAATAATGCAGCACACATACAAATGAGACATCCTACATTGGGCTTTGAACTTTAAAACTTTTGCTAATACTGCACAGAGGATTGTGGGTCAGAACAGCCAGAAAAAAAGTGTGCTGGTGATAATGTAAAATGCGGCGGGATGCAAGAGGACATCCTGGTCTTTTAGGCATTTTATATACTACATGTTATTCTGCCGTACTAAATAGTATGGTAGTATGGGTTTTGGGTGGTGTCTTTCATAGTCTTGTGGTTAGATTTATTACACAGTTTTTTACGCCTTACATGTTAACTTCTCCCTTCTAAGATATAAAGATGTTTTCTTTTAGATGTTCCTGGTAGTGACTGAAAACAGCGCAGCTCATGAGATCAGAGCTTATTATTAGATGTTTAGAAAAAAACATTTGTTGCTGTTCATTCTTCTGCTGTATGAAAAACACCAACAGCTTCAACACATGTGAAAATTGTGGCTTTCAGAGTCTCTTTGTTGTTGTATTTGTCACTGTTACCAAATATTCAGTTAACTGCATACTGTCTGAAAGCATGACTTGATACACAGCTGATGGAAATGAGAGATAGACAGTAGCAGGAAAGTCATTCTTTAAATACTGTTAAACTGTTTCCCCTGCATGATTCACTGGGTTGGTAATTTTGCTTTGGAGGATTCCCTGGAAGCCTTTGCGTCAGACTGTTTAGTGCATTAGTCAGGAGCTTGTAGTGGACACCTTCAACATTTAGGAAAGCCACACCAACAGAAGACATCCTCCATGTTGTTTTTCTTATGCGCCACACAGAAATTCCTAAATTTTTCTATTTTACTGCCTTTGTTATTCTTTCCTTCTTGCTGTCTTCTTCAAACTCCGGATTTGTTGTCAGTCTGTTCAAACATGAGTGTCCTTATTTTTTTGCTATGTAAACTGCTGCTCCATAAGAATGTGAGTTATTTGCCTTTTGGCAGCAAAGCTTGTTTAAGAAATGAAAGCTATGCCAGAGAGCAAAACTGATTCCATCGCAGCTCTCCGTCTGAGGCAGTTAATTGTCTATGAGAGCCTTGTAGTATGTTTGGGTATGAGTCATTACAATTTCACTGCTCTGCCATCTTAATTTACACAAATTTTTGTCTGTAGAGACCTAAAGACAGCTCTACAGACCTACGCTCAAGTTACATCGTTATTTCTCTCTGCTGTCACTTTTTGTATATAACCTTCTGAATGTGTTGCTGTGTTTATCAGTGTGCTGTATGAAGGGAAGGAGCGACTGATCCAGGGCTGCGAGGTCATCCAGGCCACACCGTACGGCCGCTGCGCCAACGTCAACAACAGCTCTGCCACCTCGCAGCGCATCTTCATCACTTTCCGCCGCGCGCCGCCCGTCCAGCCTCAGAACTCCCTGGCAGTGACAGACATCTGTGTCATTGTCACCAGCAAGGGCGAGACGCCGCCACATACCTTTTGTAAGGTGGACAAGAACCTCAATTGTGGCATGGTCAGTCTTTTTCTTCCATAGCTAGCACTTTTGCATCATCACTCCTTACAGAGCACATCTGTAATATCTGTGTTTTAAACCTTTTCAGTGGGGCTCCAACGTCTTCCTGTGTTACAAGAAATCAGTATCTGCGTCCAATTCCATCAGTTACAAAGCTGGTGAGTAAACTTGTCAGATATCTTTGTGATGGCTTACTATGCCAGAAATTCACAGCAGTGTCGTCAGTGTTCTGCAGAGGTGTGCAGTTACATTGACGTGACTGTTATTGCACCTGTAGATAATAGAGCAATTGTTAGTTATGTTATCTGTATCTGTGAAAAAGAATTCAGGTTGGAGGAAACAAGAGATCATGAAGGCCACTATGTATAGAAATGATGCAGTGAGTAGTTAAAGGAAAAGTGTATTTGGTTCACAATGCATAAAATATTGTGTTTAAAGCCATGAGGCCAGAAGGTCAGGAAATGGAAAACAAAAATTACTAATATGAAAATATTAATACTAATGCTAAATCAAAATTATGAAATGGCAAGTATAAAGTAAGGTTCGACGTCACAGTTAGGCGATACTGATTCATTATCATGAGATGAAGGAGTCTAAAGTTTGACATTTTATAAATCAAAGCAATGAGATAATAAGTCAACATTTTGGCTTCCGATGAACATTATGAGGAGCTTAGTCAGAAAGATATTAAAAATGTTGACAAACTCACTCATAATTTTTACTGGAGTATTTTATTTTGTCATTTTATTATCTTTTCTTTCTAGCAGAAATAGGCTGCCATACACAATTACAACTGTTGTTAAAAAAGCTTTGCAGTAGTAATAATTCCAAGCCCTGTTAAATGATGTGATGTACAGATATAAAACATGCAGTGCAGTTAGAAATGGTGCGGCTTTGAGTGCTGTCACAATCAGCCTCTGTTACTTTTTGTCTCAAAGCTCAAGCGAGCGGCAACATCAGATGTTATCTGTGACTGTGTTGTAGATAGTTATTGCTCAGTGCAGCTGGCATTTCTGAACTGTTCACCAACTGAATGCTTCTTTAACTGCTTGGCCTTTGTACCAATTCATTGTGCAACAGACGTATAATCAGTGTTCATATGAATGTGTGCACGCACACACGCTGGCTTTATCTGTTTGGCCGGCCTTTTTCCTGTGAGGCGGCTGTTTATTCATCTCAGACAACTGCACTTCCTGCCACACCCAATATTTGTGTGTCCACAGGCTTGTTTTTTGTAAGCGCATGTTGGCATAAGAACATTTGTGTCTTGTCAGAAAGGCATCTCACCAAATAACAAGTTACAAAGGAGCAGAACAGTTATTTCCTGAAAATGAAACCACAGTATTCTGACTGATTACTACTTTTTTATCCAAACTGACAAAAAGAGAGCTCTCTTTTCTTAGAGCCCCTATTGTTTAATGTTTGCGGAGAAATAAAGCCTGAATTGTAGCCTGTCTGTCGTACCCGGTCTTGTTCTACACTACATCATAACAACACTTAGTGTATACAGCTATCATTTGTGTTTTCCTTTGTTTTCCAGGTCTCATCTTTCGTTACCCAGAAGAGGACTATGAGTCTTTTCCTCTGTCAGAATCTGTCCCTCTGTTTTGTTTGCCCATGGGTGCAAAGATCGAGTGTTGGGCACCAAACACGCGTGATCCTCTGCCCGTCTTCTCCACGTTTGTCTTAACCATCTCTTCTGGTGAAAAGGTGAGGTGCAGCAGCCAAGAGCAAGCTGTCATTGATGTAAAAAGAAACAGCTGAAAAGCCACTTTTAATCAAAGGACGGTTGCTATTGTGATTCAAGGTTAAACTGGCGAGGGAGCCAGAAAGTTACAACATGACTTTCTGGGTTGCAGGTGTATGGATCAGCCATCCAGTTCTACGAGCCACATCCAGTGGATCTGTTGAGCGAGAAGCAGAAGATCCAGCTGGGCCTGCTCACCACGGTGGAGAAGAAGATGATCCCCAATCGGCCCGTGAACACCAATAAATGTATCTGCCTGCTCTCCAGATGGCCCTTCTTTGGGGCCTTCCGCAAGTTCCTGATGTTCCTCTACAAGCTCTCCGTCTCAGGCCCACACCCACTTCCTATTGAAAAGTAAGAATATACTTACAGATATCTTTGTGGACATTAAGCTAGCTTGAATGTAGTAACATGTGTTTGAAAAGAATCCAAAGACATTTTGTGTATTTCTTTCAACAGGCACATCTCACACTTCATGCACAATGTGTCATTTCCTTCTCCTCAAAGGCCAAGAATATTAGTCCAGGTGACGTCTTTTATCTCTGTATATTGTTAACAAATGTCAGTCTTGTTAATCAAAAATGTATCTTTTTGTCTTTGCTATATAATTCCTTGTATGAACATTACATCATCTTTCCTTTCAGCTCTCTGCACATGACACCTTGATCCTCTCCCAGCCTGTGTGCACACCTTTACCCCTCAGGTACAAAAGGCCTTGCTTTGCAATTTTAGCTTCTTCTTCATACTTTGACAATTTTATTTCCATTGCAAGCCCAAACGTAACTGTCCTTCAGTGCATACTCTGTGCTTTGTCTTAAAGAAAAACAGCTGAGCAAGCTGAAAGAAAAAGACCAGTGGAGTGTATTGTTCCAGGAAAAAAAAGCAAATGCATTCACTCTTGCTAGTTTTTTTTCCCCAGTTTTTTTTCCAGGCCTCACACTACAAACAGCCTTGGGCATCATCAGTTTTGAGACTTTTTCCACTGATGCATTGCATAAATGGCAAAACTTGATATGAGCACCTCAAGCAGTGACTCTGGCCTCTTGCCTACCTTGACAACCCACAAAAATTGTGATTTTCAGGCATTTGTTAAAGCTAATTGCTAATCAATTTAATGTTACCAACTGCTGTCGCTGCCTTTGTGATTTACAAGTCATAATTCCAGCACCCTCTAAAAGGTCATGTTAGGTTCAGAAAACAACACGACAAAATATGTAAACACAGGAAAACTGCATTAGAAATAGAAACAGCCGATCAAGTAATCCGGCGAGAACTTAATAGAATATTGTCTTAACAACATTAGAAAACGCTGTACATCCTTTGAAATGACTAATTGAGTCAGTGCCACAGAGTCTCAACAGAGGTTTTCCATTATAAGCTTAACAAATTAAATATGACTTGCAGGGTTGTTGGATTGCATTATATTTTAAAGTGAGAGTGCTGTTTTGTCCACCATGTACGTATTTCAGAATTAAAATAACCATTTAAAGTTGCACTCAAACTAATTGTTTCCTGTTTTTTTTAGATCTTCACTATCTACATTTTTTTTTAGAGAAGATCTGAATGACGACGTTTGTCTCTAGTTTACCTTTACTCCATCAGTTTTGTTTTTTTCTCCCTTGCTGCCCCCAACTCATCAACTCGCTCATCTCCTCTGTGCTCTCCCTCCCACATTAGTGGGGCAGACTACGGCACTCTGCTGATGAATCTGGGCTCCGAGAACTGCGCCACGCTGCTGCACTTTGTCCTGCTGGAGAGCAAGATCCTGCTGCACTCACTGCGGCCCGCTGTGCTCACTGGAGTGGCCGAGGCTGTGGTGGCTGTGAGTACGCTCCACCATACAAGCCACACTGCTACTCACATATTCAGTAGTATTACTGGCAAGATTGAGTATTAGCAACATTTGCATAGCTTTTCAGTTCAATTCAGTTTACTTAATTTTGGATCATGTTGCATAGTAATGAAAGATGAGACTCGACCATTCTGTGCCATTTTATAGCTACCCCATATCTGAGCAGCATACAGGGACTTACAGTAAGCCATAAACAGCCGGTCCCTCACTTTAATGACCACATTAGAAATGTATGTACAGATTTGTTTTTAAATGAATAATATTGTTGATATATGTGTATCTCTACTGCGCATTAAGCCATCTAAAAAAAAATAGTGGCAAGGGCCCAACTGCTTACTTTATGAGTTCTCTACTTAAGGAATACTCGAGAAAATACTTTAAGTATCATAGATCATTGTTGTTGGGATTTACCTCGTCTGCATACATAAAAACATTTATTATGGGATTATCACAAACACAGCTTGTTTCATAAACATTCAGATGCCCAGGCAAGTCACCCTTAAACAAGACTGGAGAAAGTACACCACCCTGCCTCAATAACTGACATTAAAAGAATAAAAGACAGCACTACTTCATCTGAACTGCATAGTCTCATTGGCATGCTAAACCACACAAGAGATGTGTATGTAATTCCTCTAAAAATCTTTTTTTTTTCATGGTTGATTTAATCAGATGCCTTAAAAGCATTCCTTAAAAGCACATAAACGTGGTGGAACTGTGCAGCACTCAGGTGTAACACTGTGAACGACAAACATCGTAAAACATCCAGCAAGAAGAGGAGCAGGCTTTTGGCAAACACGTTTTCAATGTTCAGTTGTAATGTCATCTAGCTTTCTTACATTTAATTAAAAATCCCTATCATGATTAACTTACACCTACAGACAATTACACAAGTCATAACAATGCTTCTAATTATTTCATGTATTCCACTCTCAACATGGAACCAGTAATCGTTGGCACAGGAGGTTATTTATTCCAAAGTTGTTTACTTAAATGATTTGACAGTCCTCAAAGTGAATTAGTGAAACCATCAAGTCTAACAATTCTATGTTTTGTTCCTTTGAATGTTGTGCATTTTGTATGCACATGAAGACATCTGAAAAACAAAACAAAAATAAAATTATTGTCTGAAATGTCTTATAAAAGGCCAATGCACTTGTCAACATTTAATCTTAAATTATAACAATCATTTTCAATATTGCCACTTAAGCCATTGACATGTTTTTCAGCAAGATTGGTTGATTCTCCAGCTCCAACATAGATGAACTTTGCCAACCGTGTATCTTTGATTACACAGGATGTCACAATCCTCAAAAATCCCCCAAATGCATCTAGTGTCACAATAAATCAGTTACAATAAATTCTTATGCAAGTAGGACTCCTGAAATTTGTCTGAGTTTAATTCTGGAGTCTGATGCAGACTTTCTTCTCCTTCGTTATTGTCAGATCGGTTATAGTAATCGTGCTTCTGTCTCTTGTCTCTCCTCAGATGATCTTCCCCTTCCAGTGGCAGTGTCCCTACATCCCTCTGTGCCCGCTCTCTCTTGCAGGTGTCCTCAACGCTCCATGTCCTTTTATAGTGGGTGTGGACTCTCGCTACTTCGACCTTTACGACCCCCCACCAGATGTTGTCTGTGTGGATCTGGACACCAACACTATCTACCTGTACGCTGTGCTTTGATTTTAAACCCATGTCACCGCCTGCTTTGTACTGCATATAAACAGCTTTCGTAATGTGTAACTACTGACTCACATATTACAGCAACACATTTGTTAAACCACCACATAGCAGATGATTTATTCCCAGTTTTCCTATTACTTCCAGCTAACTGCCTTTGTGGTATTGTGTGTTACAGGTCTGACGAAAAGAGACACAGCAACTGGAAGAACCTCCCAAAGAAGCCCTGCAAGAGTCTCGTTAACTCACTTAGCAACTTGCACCACCAGCTGGCCACAGGTACAAACTGCATCTCACCTACTCTTGTAGCAAAACCTCACTTCAGAGAAGGGAATGGACAAAAACAGTCATGACATTATAATCTCATATATAAAAAAAACTAATGACACTGACAAAATTAATACATTCTCCAAAACAAGTTTATAGAGAGCTAAAAGGATGATTTACTTAAACAACATAAACATAAAAGAATAAAACTTAAGAGAATCATCAGGTAAAGTAAACTAAGTTTAAGCTAGTTGAAAGATAAAAGCACATTTCTACACACACACACACAGATTTTGTATAGATTGATCCCGCTGACCTCAAAATTCATTGTGCGTTTTAGTTTCAGTACGTCAACCAGGCGAGGAAAGCTCAGCAGTGGACATGACCCCCATCGAGGCGGACTTCACGTGGCATAAGAAGAAGACGTCCCTGGAGATGGAAATCCAGGAAGCCTTCCTTCGCTTCATGGCCTCCATCCTGAAGGGCTACCGCTCCTACCTCAAACCCATCACCCAGGCGCCCTCCGAAAAGGCCACGGCCGCGGACTCCCTCTACGACCTGCAAGGTAAACAAGTGATTGACCGCTCGCTTTTCAAATGTGTGGAAACCCGGGGAAAATCGACATGTGGGTACATGTGGGATTGTTGAAAGCTTCCTGTCTTTGTAACGTATGCATAATTTAGAGCCTCAAATTGGATTGCTTCACCTAATGTTTAATTTTATTGGTATTTCTATTTTAAGGAGCATTCACTCAAGTGTTTTTAGAAATCAATCACCATTCTCATCGGGTATAAGAAGACTTCACTAATGCCTGTTGCCGGAAAATGGGTTCTCACCTCCATTTAGCTTCAGTGTTGCGGATCAATTTTAGATACAGAGAGAATGAAGGAAAAGGTTTGAAACACAGCTTATTGAAACGCTGTTGTTACAATAAGCTGTTTTTGAAGAGGGAGAGATAAAGAATACATTGAAACCCTCTTGCCTTCCTGCAGGGTTCCTCAAAAGCCGAGACCGCGCCCACCAGAAGTTCTACTCCCAGCTCACCAAGACCCAGATATTCATCCGCTTCATTGAGGAGTGCACCTTTGTCAGCGACAAGGACACTGGCCTGGCCTTTTTTGACGACTGCGTGGAGAAGGTGATTACCAACCCAGCGTCAGGCCGGTGTCGGATACATACATGCTGGTTTTGTGCTGTTTTGTTTTTCCTCTTCCACCTGCGGTTTCCTCCCATGAATGAGCCTTTGTTTTATGTTGTTTCATTGGCAAAATAACATTGTCCACTGGGAAAGTAAGGAAGCCAGAATTTCCTCTGATTCATTCTGTTCCCTTTGCTCTCTTTCCTCTACTTGCAGCTTTTTCCCTCTGATAAAATCGCCGACAAGAGCACCAAGGTAATCAATTACACTGTAATCAAATTTCCCTGCACCTTGTTTTTTATGTTTTTAACTAACGGACTGGCATGTCCTGCTTTTCTTCTATCCTTAAATCCTAACCACAGTCAAATGAGCATGTTTTACTGCCTAATTGGAAAAGCATAATAGATTGTAGTTGTTTGCTTTCTGCCATTAGACAGGAAATTACCTGCTTTTTGTCAAACTCAAGTCATCATTGTCAGCATCACTAAGACTCAGGATATTATCCTCTCCGCAGGTTGAAGGAGAGTCATCTGAGGATACGAGACTGCTGGAGCTGGACGAGTCCCAGAAGAGCGAGCACACTGTTTTCGTCATGCCCCCTGAACCTTTAGTGGACGATGGAACTGAACCTGCCCCCAGATACACGTAAGTAATTTAACTTATTTAATTTATTTGATAGAGAAGGCAGGATTAAAAATAAACCCCAGAAAGTCTTGCAACAATCCTATTTCAACAGTCCTATTTCTCATCCTCCAGCTATAAAGGTTTCCCCAGGCTGCAGATGGAACTGTTTGACCGTCCAAGGGAGTTAAGGCCAGCACTTAGCACCAGAGCAGCAGGGGCCAGTCTGTCCAGCAGCCCTGCACTACTGGCTAAAAGGACGAAGCAGGTGTGCACATACTCACACAGTCACACTAACTAGTAGCAGCAGTACAATGTTACTGAAACACACTTATCTTCATCAACCGTTAATGTAAAAAAAACAACTTTAAATTTCCTTGCATGATCCAACAGGAGATCAAGCTAGCATATAAGATGGCTAAGAGGTTTTACACCAACCCTCCGCTGTGGGCCCGGTGTCTGTTCAGTCACTGCTACAGCCTGTGGTTCATCTGCCTGCCAGCAGGCATGCGACTGGCAAAGTCTAAAAGCCGTGCCATGCAGCAGGCGTACAACGTCCTCCTGAAGATGAGGACCACCGAGGTGGAGGTGCTGGATGAGGTAAAGTCACACTAAGTATTAGGAGACATTTTAGATTTTTTTACCAACATCCTTTTCCTGAAGATTTTCAAGGTCTGCATGTCTCATGATGTGATGTCAATGAATGTTTCATGTTTTTATCTCTGTGGCATTCAGGTGTGTTACAGGGTGGTGATGCAGCTCTGTGGCGTATGGGGTCTTCCTGTTATGGCTGTGAGAGTCCTCGTTGAGATGAAGAAAGCAGGAGTGCACCCGAACGCCATCACATATGGATACTACAACAAGGTCACACACAAAGCCTTTACTTTAATAAACCACGTCTCACAGGTCTGAAAGTACTACACTACACATGCATGTCCTCACGTTTCAGTCTGGTTCCCCTGCAGGCCGTCTTAGAGAGCCCGTGGCCGAGCAGAAACCGTAGTGGCCTCTTTATGTGGACGAAGCTGCGCAATGTGCTCCGTGGAGTGGCCCAGTTCAAGCACGCTCCTCACCGGACATCTTCCAAGGAGGACCCCACACTTAGCACAACAGGTAAGAACGGATTATCCAGTATGACAGAGCTGCATAATGGGAGACTAAGTAAGTCTTTTTCGTCTCATTCTGTTTCCTTGTTTCTGACCCATTTTTTTCTTTTTGTGTCCTTGTGTCTTTAGCTACTGCTGACCGTTTGAGTCATGGAAGCGCTGACAGCTCAAGCGAGGTCAACGGCGAGGAACACAGCCTGTTCGCCCACGGCCACAGCATGGAAGACACGGCAGACAACCACTGTAGTACAGGTACTGATGCCCTAAAGTTACTCGGGTTGCAGGAGTAAAGCTTTAACAACCGAGGGCTTGTGTGTCCTTTGTGGCTCTGATCATTGCTGAGATGTGGAGATGTTACAACAGCAGCAGCCACAACATCCATATCCAATATGTTGTGAACAAATCCATTTTATCCCAAATACATAAATCTGGCTGTCTGACAAAGTCACTGAATTCCCATGTCTTAGCAGTGAAGAAGGTGATTCTACTACTATCAAGTCTAAAAGAAAAAAATAAAAGCCAAAACTGTGAAAGAAAGACCCAGGGGTCGCAAAAATAAATAAAGCAAAGCATATTTCCTTTAATCATATTCTCAAGGATATGTCAAATTATGTTTGTGAGTATGCCATTGTTTTTGTGATTTTTTGATCCACAGGAAGGCAGTCTGATCAAGGCTATGGCTCCAAAGATGAGTTACACCAGGAGCTGGCAGAGCCTTCACACTCAGCTGTCCTTTCCACTGAAGAGAGAAGCATTACCACAGCACAGCATAATGGTAAAGATAAGATTCTTCCATTCCGAAACAGTCACATCCACTTCTAGTTCTGCATTTAAAGGTTGTGTGTGTGCAGCCGAAACCCCCATTTCCTCCTGATACACAGATGTTGCTGTGTTGACTATGTGCTTTTATAACCAGGAGGTGACATTGCCAGCTCGGTGGACAGTGCTGTAGCAGTAGCAGAGCCCCCCAGTCCTGTTGATGTACCTGTCCCCAGTATTGTGAGGCTGTCCACAGGGAGCTTTGATGGTGGCAGGGAAACAGGTGAGGATAAAGTTTAACTAAGAAATTCCTTTTGCTTTAAATGTAGGTTTTCCAATGAAAAAGGACTCATTTTATATGTACACATTCTGCAGGTACGGGGAAGCTGTTCAGGAGAAACAGCAAGAATGACAACGTGTCTCTTCCTGATGATGATGCCTCGCTTGCATCGGGGGATGTAGCTAGCCAGCCTCAACAGCAGCGGCAGAAATCCTTTGCTGAACGCAGCTGTAGCTTCAGCGCTGAAACCCGTGCTGGGATGCTCCTAGAGAAAGGCGTGGACCACATGGCCAGTCAGATGGGTGCCGATGCCCGCATTCTGGCTGCAGCGCTCAGTGGAGGCCAAAGTCCACCACCTAATAATGTGCCTAAATCCCTTTTTAAAGACCTGGAGGAAGAGCCTGAAGATGACCAGGGCTTGACATTGGGGAAGCTGCCAGAGGAAGAGGGGCCTGGAGGACCAGAAGAAGGGAAGGGAGAAGTCACAGAGGCGGAGGGGACTGAGGTGAACATGGAGAAACGAGAGAGGAAGCACACTGAAACACATGAGGAGGACTCTGGGCTGAAAGGAGTGCCCCTGGAGAGGGCGGATGTGCAGGTGGGTGCTGACCCACTTTCCCTCCTGGTGACAGAGAGTGAGGAGTCGGCCTCTGTCACCAGCCAGGAGCTGCCGCGCACCATGCCTGCTGTGGTGTCCCGCAACCTGGCAGAGGAGATCGAGATGTACATGAGCCTGAGGAGTCCCCTGGGTGTTAAGTCCTCCAGTATGGAGCTCCAGCAGGCCCAGGGAGACTCCACCGACGCACACACCCCACAGCCCAAACTGGAGCGCCGGTCCAGCCTCCCCGTGCCTCCCGTCAAAACTCCAGCTGGCTCCCCGGGCGATACACCCAAACGCAGCCCCACCACTGTTACTCGCTCCAAGACTTTTGCTGTAAAGACAAAGACCCCCGCCAGTGCTGTGGGCAGCCCGGCCACTAGATCATCCTCATTGACGGCGCTGGTCAAATCCTCCCAGGGAGGGTCGTTGGGTTCGGTCATCAATTCCATTTCAGGCATCAAGATGGACGCCCTCTTGTCGGGACCTAAAATCGATGTTCTTAAGTCAGGCATGAAGCAGGCGGCAAATGTGGCCAGCAAAGTGTGGGGGGCAGTTGCTTCAGCTTACTCCTACTCAGATGATGAGGCGAGTGTCATTAAACAAAAGATTTATCTATATTTACTTTAAACGTGTTTTCATTTTATTTTTTTAGCTTTATTAGCTGATTAATTCTGGACAGAACTGTGTCAGTCACCAAGGAAAATTTAAAGCAATTCTCTGAATCCAACTTGACTCTGCAGGATGAAGAAGCTCAGGGCGGCGGCGGCTTCCCGTCTCACCTGGATGAACACATGCTGGCTGCGCACGAAGTAGATGACAGTCCTGAGAGAGGACCCATCCCCGGATTAGTGGCCAACGGTCTCAACCAGAGCTGCACCAGCCTGGGCAGCAGCAGCGGCAGCAGTGACACAGGCCGAGGGACCCACCAGACGCGTAAGCTCTCATTCTGTGGCGCAAATACATGATGGCAGTGGAAGAGAAAGACCTAATGAGGTCAGCTGTCCTGTGACACGAGTAATAAAAGTCTGTTTTTGTCTCTATCTGCAGATCTAACTTCTGGACGAGTGGGCAGGGGTCCAGACTCCGAGCAGTGCTCCTCACTTCACGCCTCCTCGTCCAGCATTTACCAGAACTGCGCACTGGAGGTCAGACATGCTGTACACATGCAAACACGCTCTTTCCTGCTGCTCTGCTTTCACTGCCAACATGTACATTGGAATAACTCCTAACTGGTTGGACGTATTTCACTGCTGCCAGGTGCTGATGTCCAGTTGCTCCCAGTGCCGCTCTTGTGAAGCCCTGGTGTACGACGAGGAGATAATGGCAGGCTGGACAGCTGATGACTCCAACCTGAATACCAACTGCCCTTTCTGCCGCACAGCCTTTCTTCCCTTGTTGCACGTGGAGTTTCATGACTTGCGCACAATGACCGGGTAGGAATCTGTTGTCTTAGAATTAAATATATGATGTGTCGCCAGGACAAAGTAATTTAAGATGTACAAACTTACAAAAAGTGCGAGCTGGACATTTTTTTCCCCTAACAGATGCTAACAGACTATTCTGTGATGTTCCCTTTCAGTTTCTACGTGAATCCCAGTGCCTCAGGAGACAGTATCCACAGCAGCAGCGCCCAGCCCACAGCGAGCAGCTCAGCTGACATTAAGACACCAGACCTTATCACTTTCCCTGAAGAGGAACCCAAGGAAACTTCAACTGATCGACCTGTAATACAGAAGAGGTATACACAAAACAATTTCATGTGAAACACCTAAAGCACCTTGAGTTACAGTTTGAGATGTGAAATCTGACTCCAAGAAGTTGTTGTGTTTCTAGTCTGATTCCAGAGCCGGTGCAGTCAGATCCTCTGGGTCTTGTGGAGCACCAGCAGCAGAGATGCATTGGGACGTCACTGACACGCAGCAACAGTGTGGGTGGGCCGCTGCAGAGCCTGGACTACTCCCAGAGACCCGGACATGGCGTCTCCACCACCAGCCTGCCCTGCAGTCTGCAAGAGGTGTCGGTCAGTGCCCTTTACTGTCACAAACTAACCCCATTGTGCCTAAATATAGCAGAGCAGCGCAATGAAAATGATTGGTGTGTCTGTGTGTTTGGCAGGATGGCATGGGGACTAAACGGCCAAACCCCAAGCCTGTGTCCGTACCATACCTCAGCCCCTTGGTGCTGCGCAAGGAGCTGGAGACCCTGTTGGAGAATGAGGGAGATCAGGTAGAGAACTCACATACACGCATAATCTCGTGCGTTTGGTTTACAGCAAGTGTCTCCCACACAGCTGAGAGACATGACATGAGATCCTGAGGTTTGCTGCTCATTTGCAACTCCAACTTCTCTGCCCTGTCCACCCAGGTGATCTACACCCACAAGTTCCTCAGCCAGCACCCCATAATCTTCTGGAACCTGGTGTGGTATTTCCGTCGTCTGGACCTGCCCACTCACCTACCTGGTCTCATCCTTACTTCCGAGCACTGCAACAACGGAGTACAGGTCAGAGACTTAATTCTCTATCATTGTTTTTTCTGTCTCTCTTGTTATGGCTGTCCTTCATCTTTCCCTTTATGTCTTTGCAGCTGCCCCAGACATCACTGTCCCAGGACACTAAGCAGGTATACGTCCAGCTCCTGTGGGACAACATCAACCTGCACCAGGAACACGGAGATCCCCTCTACCTGCTCTGGAGGTCTTTGTGTGAGTGCACACACAGACACACACCAGAATGTAGTGTCCACCTTTCTGTATTAGCCATTTTTACTGTAGTGGTTGACATCCTTAAACGCCATAATTAATCCTAAATGCATTACGTGAATAATTTCTGATGGATTCATGTTTTGTAGAAACAACCTCTACCACTAAGGGGAGTTGCTTTGGTTTATATTATTCAAGGCCTTTAACTTAGTTGTTTATATATGCAATAGATAAATAAGTTTTTTATTTATCTATTGTTGAAATTACAGAAAGAAAATTGCAATTATTTTACCTCCTTGGAATCAATGTCACTGTTGGCCAGAAGAGGTCAGACTTGAGATTTCTTACTAAAAAAGAGGATAGAATAAAAGTCTTTCTGATGGATCTTGTGTTTTTATCTTTAGTGGAGAAGAAGGGGACACTGGCTCCGACAGACCACCAGGAGATCCGTACCCTCCTCAACACAATTGTTCGCAATATCCAGACCAACGACGTCTACGGGCCAATCAACCTGTTGATCCGAGAGATCAAACGGCGCCCAGAGGGTGTCAAGCGGCAGAGGTCAGATGTAGTTCTTCTTACTTCTTTTAATTTGTTCAAGATTTTGCCCGCAAAGCGTTTGACAGTTTATATTCTTGGAATGTAAATTAAAACACCTCTGATGTCTCATTTCTGTGTCCTGCATTTCTCTCAGGAGTATCTATAGAGAAATATTGTTCCTCTCACTGGTGGCCTTGGGGAGGGAGAACATCGACGTAGGTGAGTGACTGTGTGAAAGGCAAAATCAACCCTTTACACACCATGACGCTGTTTTACAGAGTCTGAAGGTTGTGAAAAAGACTGAAAGGTTCCTAAATTGCATCATGTCATCTTGATTTATGTGCAGAGGCCTTTGACAGGGAGTACCGCCAGGCTTACGACGAACTGAGCGCCGAGCAGCTCAAGTCTTTGCAACGCATGGATCGACCGCCAAGCGCCAGCGTCCAGTGGTGCCTTAAATGCTTCGGGGCCCCGTTCATCTGAGCACCTGCGGCAAGGATGAAAAACCTGACTGGCCAATTGTGATGGCTGGATGGGACGGATTGGCAGTGGAGCGAAAGTTTTTTGGTTGTATTTAAACACCTCCAGTCGCCCAAACATGGTACTTCTTGTTCCCCTTGTCTTGGAAGATGCCCACTCTCTGGTTTTTACAACCTTATTATGTTTCCTCTGCTTTCCGAGCAGCTACTTACAGGTGGGACTGTTTCTGTAAATTGCTTTGAAAGCTGCAATCTTTTGGGGACTAGTTGAGGTGTTTTTCTCTACAGATGGTGTATAGAATGATTAATCACTGTACAGAATGTATCGACTGCCCCTATGATGACATATCTGTGTGTGTGTGTGTGTGTGTGTGTGTGTGTGTGTTTGTTTGTGCAGCCGTGTTTGTCTTGCAGTCATTTCGCTGTCTCGTAGCCTTTTGCCCACTTTGCTTTAATCTGTCTTAATTATCCCCGGATTAGATCAGTCTGAGTTGTTTGAGAGCGTGTACAGACCCCGACTGTTCCTTTGTGCACTTTCTAAATCAAACAAACAGTAACTCATGTCCACCTGTCTTTTTGTACATATTGTTTACTTGGGGAGGGGGGGAGT
>JAPMOB010251403.1:58510-79466 GCA_029875015.1 Lepomis gibbosus
GTTTCAGACTCCCCTCGACTGTTTTTGTGATCCAAATCTTAATAAATGTTCCAGTTGTTTCGTTGTACATGTACATGTACAGGTTCAGAGTTAGGCTCTCTGTCTGTGTAAATATGTTCGAAGCACAAAAGTAAATGGGAGAGGACTGAGGACAATCACTAATTATCAATTGCTGAAATTGAATTCGACAACATTCCAGGTTCCCTCCAATTAAAACAGGTCTTTAAAGAAGTATTATTGATCTCTGCAACAACGCCAACCAAGTGGAGGTGAAAGACATACCACACAACTGATTCCCACACATTAAAGCAAGACACACGTTCTCCTGCAGGGAAAGACAGTGTGGTGACAAAACAGTCAGTCCAACTTGTGTTTTTAATATCTGCATTTTTTTTAACAGTAACATACTGTACTTGTTTCGCTAATGTCTTATTATAATGTTAACTTAGAGCTGTAACTTAAATGTAGTGGAGCTATTTCTCACTCTAGCATAGAATGAACCAGAAAGGATTTTTTTTAATTGGTTATATTATTTGCGACAAGATTGCTTTTATGGTTTACAAAGTAGCTTTGGATGATATTAGCAATTAGAGCTTTATACCGCAATGGGCTTATTCAATACTGCTGATGCTGTGTTAAGAGAGCGCAAATTTTACAACATGACATTCCACTACATGTTGAAACAGACAGGAAAAAAAGCTAAGTGCTGTGATGAACTGTTGGGAAATGGGTGTAGTTTGTCCTATTGTAGACTTGGGAGAGTGATTTGTACAGATATTGTGAAATATTCGATTTGCACTGCATAGATTAAAACCGGACCTTCACCCAGGATGAGATGAGACGACCTCAAAATGTTAACAACATACAGTAGTTTTTCCTCCAAAACAAAAAGAAATTCTCAATTATTTATTTTTGTATTTGCCATTTGGATTGCAGACAGTGTAGTAACTTAGCATTTTTATGACTAACAATCACCCCGTTCCCTTTTAATCCTGTACTGACTTTGTAAATTTGACCTCCTTATGGCAGAGGATGTACAGAAAAAGCTTTTCTTTAACAATAGATTAAGTGATCTCTTACCGTCCTGTGGAAAGGAATTGAATGTCTACACTTAAGTGTGCTGAAATAAATGAGTTTGTGAACTGATTGCAAACCAAGTGTGTCCATTTTTTGTCTGTGTAGAATTTACAGTTCACATGAGAGGCTACAGTGATTCATGTTATCTTGAGTATATTTTCAGGCGTGAGCCTTTGAAGTCTTCCTTCTTCCTTTTTGATTCTCTGGCCAGCATCAAATTCCCTCTGAAGTACATTCTCATATTCTCATTATGTCCTCCCAAATATTCCTCATCACTGGTCTCAATTGTCATACCTCTTCCTTACCCAAGACGTGTATGACATTGACTGTCATACCTGTCTTCAGCTAGAACTTAAACTCTGATATTTTCCAAAATATCCTGAGGGCGTCAGAAATGCATGGCTCCTTTAATTTTCTTTTCAAATCCTCTGGGGCCAGCTTTTGCCTCTTTTAACCCAGAGAAAGGCCTTTAAGAGTGCTTGCACGACTACAATGGAAGCTATATCACAAAATCACAACGGTGTTACCAGGGTAGCCACTTTTGCCTTCCTTTGTTCATCTGGGAGGCTGTATTGTCAAGCTCCAGTATCCTGAATGGCTGAAAAAATCCAAGATATGTGTCGCAGAGTTAAAAAGGTTATCTCACATTTGTACCTATTACTTATGTTATAAGAGAGACCCTCAGACCAGGCCAGAGGGCTAACAGCCCCTCGCTCTCACACTATAATCTTTGATTGAACTTAGAATTAGATAAATTATGGTTGTAAATTATATTATTTTCAATGAGACACAGATTCCAATAAGGTTAAAATTTACTAAGGTTTTGTGATAATTAAAAGCAAATACAACAAATACATGTGCATCTGAGGTGGTCCCAGTAAAGTAGTATAGTGCAGGTTTGTATGTTGTATCACATGATGACCTTCAGAGCCTTCAGAGTTGCACTCAGTTTGCAAAGGCCCATTGTATTCATGTGTCTAGTCTTATACTTTATCAGGCCTAAGTGCAGGTGCAAGGAACAATTTGCTAAAATCCATAAAGGCCCTATTGTCCCTCAGTCGGATATGCACTTAATTCTAAATTATGGCCGTTGCCTAACCCTCTGATACGGCCTGCTAGCAACACTGTTCGACTTGCCAGGTGTGTGTGTTTTGCAAAATGTGAAGTGTGAACTCTGTGTCTTCCTACAAAGACACAGCCTGAGAGTAGTAAGGCTGAGGGAGAAAAATGCATCAGTGTGACTTTCAATAAACACCTTTTATTCTTATAAACATGCTAAACATTATCCTGTTCAAGATTAAACATCATAGCTAAATAAATAGGCTTATCTTGGAGCAGTTGTATGTATTTTAGCCTGGTAACAGGTCATACCATTTGAGAAAAATAGGCATAATGGCCACAACGGAAGTTTGTGTGTGGAACATTATGTTTATTGCTTAGAATTAACTTGGTTTTAATGGGAAATAAAGTATGTTTTGTGTATTTAAAAACATAAATTGTTACACTTAAAAACTAAGTATGGATGTTTGGAACAGAACCCAATTTTTGGGCTTCTGTCCGGACCCCATAGCATTTTACTGAATTCCATCCATCCATCGCCAGCTGCTTATCCTGCGTACAGGGTCGCGGGGGCTGGACATTTTACTGAATTATTTTCCTTAAATAATGGAAACATAGGTTATGAGATTTTTCTTTTTTTTTTTAAATTACATTCCACCTGCAAGCACACCTTAAAGCATGCCCTTTCAGGTGTGACTCCCGTTAAATTGCTGGATTCTTTTAATTAAAACAAGTTAATCGTATCCTTCCGCCAAGCAACATAGCTCTAGTGCATGGGGTTCTTGGCGCATGAATATCTTAATGAAATGTTGTGCGGACGCAGGTGCGTGTTGAGGTAGACTTGTTTCCCGCTGACCCTGAGAGTAGAGGACAGCAAGATGCCACTGAGGCGGAATAGAAACGCTGGAAATGTCCAGATCAAAGAACAGCAGGGCCGGGACATGCGACAGAGCAAGCTGACGCTCTTCATACAACAGTTTGAGAAAGAAGGTTTGGTGGTGACAATAGTCAAAGTGTCAGGTTTCACATTCTCTAGTCGTCCCCACGTTTGTCCTAAAAACTTGTCTACTTGCAGCACAAGACCGTGTGAACGATTTAGACGCCAAAACGGAGAACATGTTGACAACAGTGGACAAAGTCTTCAAAGTGGAACAGATGAAGATGCCGCCCTCGCTTCAAAACACGCTCATGGGGGATTTAATAAGCGGTTAGCCGTCCTCATTCATAAATTAAGAAAATGTCTGAGCTTCAAACTTGTTTATTTTACTCGGTTTCACTCACCCATCACCCTGTCTTCTGTGTTTAGAGGAGGAAATCTCAGCAAGTGACGTTTCAATTGCCATGAAGGTGAGTTGAATCAACTATTTAAAACGCTGTCCTAATTTATTTTATTTTGTTTTATTTATTAAAACCGATATAATTATCACCTGTTGCAGATTGAGTCCTTGGAGATGCACCAGCCCCTCAGGAGGGTACCCAGTAAAAGAGGTGAATGACTTTCTTTAACTAAGATGGTGCTAGCACAATTTCAAATCCTGCATCAAAAATCATTGTTGAATTATTTTTGTTTTAACAGAACTGCTTTTATTATATATATATTTTTTAAAGTAAAATCAACTGATTCTACCCCGGGACGGTCTACCCCACCCCAGAGGTCCTCAACAAGGACCTCTAAGGTAAGCAATGTAGCAGCTACTGTTCGCATACGCCACTAACAGCTCTAATAGCTCGTACAATTATATCATGTTGTGGTTTGCTTGCTGTGGTACTGTATGTTCTTTGCTGACCTAATATCAGTCACATTTCAACTTTTGTTTTTTATTTTTTAGGTGGGGAAGGGGACAAGTAGGACCAGAACATTAGTTGGCAGTAACAGCACTGGAAATATCAGGTAAAGGTGTGCATGAAGGTGTTGTAGTATCTTACACGGGCGCATGTAGACCTTAACATTGAACTTGTTTTCTCTAGGGGCTCCTCGTCCACTGCCAAAAGAACTCAAAGCCGTGTGACAAAGACCAACGAACAGACCCTACCAAACAAACGTAGACTCAGGTCTGCCTTCAGTGGAGCAAGAATTGTACAAATGTTTTTACCAGCTCTAAATGAACTAAGTTGAGTTGTGAAACTTGTCACAGGTCTGTCGTCTCTACTGGTGATCTGCACTGTTCAGTGGCAGGCTCTGCTGCACACATCACTGTAACCACCGCACAGGGACAGGTACTTATGTTTATTTTAATCTGTGTTACTTGGTAACAGCTCTTGAGCAAATAATGCAGTTTGATGGTTTCATTTAAAGCAAAAAGGGGCGTTCTTCCAAAGCATTTGAATAAGGCATTGAAACCCTTCCAGACCCAAGGAGATAGTTTCCCCACCACCAAGATTCAAGTTTTGTAGAATAGACATGTGTCCCACCTACTCGTAAAATTGAGTGCTAAAAATGGATGTGGATTATTGTCAGATGCCACCATCTTGCGTGTATGTGTTCTACATGTGGTTCTCTTCATTCCTAGACTGTCTGCTTTTCTGAAGAGACCAAGGATGAAATTAACTTGGACTTGCTGGATGACGTGGCATGGTGTCAGATTCAAAAGCTCACGGTAATGAAGTATATTTTTTTTGGAAAGTGTCTAGAGTCACTTTCAGAACAAGGGTCATGACAAAAGCCTTTTGAAATATATTCTCAAACATTTGAAACATTCCATTTACACCAACCCCCTAACCTTTCTCTGCAAATTTGATTTTGGATTTTCAGAGCCTGATGGATTATCTGTCGAGGCGAAGTCAATCCCAGCGATGAGTCAAAGATGCTTGAACATCCACAGTGACCAGGGTGTTTCTACACTTTGATATAACATTGGAAACTTTTGGTTTTATCAGATGTGCCAATAAGAGTAACAGTTGTGTTCCGGTTCTTAAAGAGTTTTAAAAATATAATAAAGCTTATTTGTATTAACCTACATGATTGTGAAGATATTTCAGTCTTATGAGTGCATTACCGATGAGTCCTATGTGAGAGGAACACAAACTTGTCTCACTCTAAATGGAATTCAGCACAAGATAAATCAAATTACTACTTCACAGCACAGACGTGTAAAAGTTGACTATGATTTTATTGATAAAATACTTCAGGTGTAATAGAAACTGAGAAGAATTGCGACCTTGCCACATTTCTGTAAAAACAAGCAATTTCTTTGTAAGAATGTCAAAGCTGTTACTTCTAGAGAAATGAAAGCAAGTTCAGATTTTAATGTGGGGGAGAAAAATTATCTAGTAAATGCAAATATCTGATTCCAGTACAGTTCATGTAGAAATAAGCATAAGATTGAGTTTATAAAACACAGGATTAACCAATCTCCCATTTTATGTGACATGAAATCTAAAGAATATAAAATTGTGTTGGATGTGGAATTATATCAACCTAAAAAGCAGTAGATTAAAACTCAAAACAGAAAGCTGTAATAGATCACTGGTGCTGCTGGGAACGTAGTGACTCCATCTCGACTTCCATGGGCTCCTCTCGATGTTGACAGGTGGAGGGAGAGCTGGAGGACGTTGCTTGTGTGCTGCTGGCTACAGAAGCCGGATCGTGGGTCGATTCTAGGGGTGTCCGGGGGTAGAAAGGACCTACCAGCCAGTTGAGCGGCGTGTTGTTGACCAGATAATCCATGACGTTATCGAGGGAGTCTTTCATTTTGCGCAGCTGGACTTTGCTGCTGCTCAGCACACTGTGTGGCAGGTCTCCCAGCCTGTTGGCCTTGCTGAAGTTGGTGTAGATGTGTGTGGCAGAGCGGCTGAGGGAGAGCGCCTCCTGCTGGATGTGGTTGGGGAGGCCCTGCAGGCTGGAGACGAGGACCAGACAGGTGGTCTGGAGCTGCTGGGAGAGGCTACGTGCCAGGGCCAAGGTGCGAGACTCAATTGCCTGAGTGGAGGGGAACGACAGATATAAATAACTTGTGATAACTTCATACACACAAAGAAATGTGTGTGGTGTTAACCACATTGTTATTTCATTGCAGGTTTGTGTTGTCTTTACCTCTGCCTCGTGATCATTCTCCTGGTTTGGGCCATTGGACTTCCTTGCCACCAGGGAGCTTAGCTTGTCATTTACCATCTGGTTAGCCCCGTCAATGTTCTTTTTGCCAAATTCAATCTAGAAAAACAAACACTTTAAATGTTTAGAAGACACTTTAGCTAGTTTATGTTACTGTTCAGCAGCTGTGTTCATCTCCAGTTCATGTTAAGTCCATATGAAGTTATGTTAAGTGCTGCTAATAATGAATAAGAGGCCCACCAGGTCAACAGTGGAGTTGAGCTCAGAAATGAATTTCCTGCTTTGCTGCTTGCCATCTTGGATTTTGGCCAAGGCCCTGGTGTACGCCCGTTTTCGGAGTTTGGTGGAGAGGGAACCCAGGCGGACATAGTAGCTCGGCTCCTTCTTGTCAAAGCCGCTCACAGTTTTTGCCTCCAGCTCTGTCACAAGTGAGGGAAACATCAAATGTACCGTTTAACATGAGGACAAACAATTTTGTTCACTATAAACTCCACTTATGATTCTGCCAGTGATGCTTTCACATGACGTGCTACAAATTGCTATACTGTTCTGCCCGTTAAAGCAGCTGTAGGCTTTAAAGCTGTGAAGAATGTAATTATTCAATCCCTTTAAACAGATTAATTCATACTAGTCTACAGGATTGTACATTTCTGCAAGTCACCATTCTCTCTAAACAACGACTCCTTTAATCTTGGGGGGGGGGCTGTTTAGATTCTCAGAAGACCATAATCCGATAAGTCCTGTTTTTCTGGAAACTCCATCATTAACGACATATTCCAGCTACTTGTTAATAACTGACCCTTGATAACAGCCTGTGGGAGAAAAACAAGTTTAGTCTCTCCAGCCTTTCTTATTTGTTTTATTTATTGCAACGTCATCTGAGGACAAAACGGCAAGCAAGAATAAACATTCACAAAGCTGATTACTGTGTGAGGCAGTTTGTAGATGGTCTAACTGGTGGTTTGTTGCCCCGCTTACCCAGCTCATCCTCTGTCAGAGGCAGGTACTGCTCCACCAGCCTCTCCGAGGTGCTTAGGGCCGTGTCCACTCCACTGCTGACCAGCCGGGCCACTCTGCTTTCCAGCACTGTGCTGACACTCCCGCTGACAACAGCCCTGGTCTTGTCCACCCTGTCCTGCACCGCACCCCGAGTCTTCTCTACGGCGCTGGTCAGAGTGTCTGAGACTGTGTCCTTGGCACCGGACACTGTGCCTGACACAACATCTTTAGCGTTTGTTACCACATCCTTGGCACTGGAAACAATCTGGCCAGGGACACAATCATGAGCACACAAATTTTTAAATGATTACGGCAACGTTTCAAGTGAGGAAACGGCAGTTGAGAAAGACAGGACATAGGTCATGACTGAGCCCTCAGAAGATTAACCGCTATCAGCTACGACATTGCGCAACAGAAAGAATGGATTTGTGCCAGCTATTGGTAACTAACCCAGCACATACCTGCTCAGATGGCTGGTGAAGAATCGGCAAGGATTTCTCAATCTTGTCCAAACCTTTACAGGCCAGGTCATTGGCAATGGCAACTGTAGGAAACAAAACAAATGTAAGCAAATTAGGCGTAGCAAGGTGAGCTGAAACAAAGATGTCAATAAATACATTTAGGGTAAACATTTATTAGGGAGAAAGTGGATACATGTTCCTTTAAGTGGGAAAATTGTGCCTTAAATGTAGGTGATAATGAGTCAATGGAAAAACTGGGTGAAAGATCAAGATGAGTAAGACCCAGCAGCATGACCCAAACTTCCTGTTTCAAACTATGTGAGACTCAGCTGGTTAGCACATAATCATATCCTCAGCTTCACGTCACTGGATTTTGTTTTCAATTTCAATTGGCGCCAGTTCTTAACAGAAGAATCTCATTGCTCTATTCATGTAAAGCAGGTCTAGACCGTGCTCTTTGTCATATTGTTACAGAAACCTAACAATTCCCACCATGAGAAAGCACTTGGCAACAGTGGCAAGGAAAAACTGCCTATTAAACCGGTTTTGACATCTTATAAACTTTGAAGCCACATCTACAGATTGATTTTTATCAGTTGATCTAAAGTCCAGACTAAAGGGTTCCTACTTTGAGGCTCCAGCTTGCCAATGATGGGTGAAGCGGTGGTGAAGGCCACGGAGGTGATGGTCCGGACTCCTTGCTCAGCAGCCTCACACACGGTCCTGATGTAAGGGTGGGTGCCCTTGGTGTTGGAGTACACGCTGGACACCAAGCCATAGGTGGAGCTCACCAGAGGAAGGCTGGTCACCCTCTCCACCACATTCTGTATGAAAATACAAAATCAAATGCACAATTTAACTGTGCTGTTCCTAGAATCAACGATTGCCTTCAACGAGTATAGGCTTGGGCTACATAAACAATAACTTACTATTTATGTTCCAACAATTAAACAACAATTAAGTAATGATATAGAAAACATTTTCCCAAACTTTAATAGACGTTAAGTGCGGGGAAAACATGTTATCTTATTCCTGAATGTGGAAAGTTTTTGCGCCGTATCTTGGATTTTAATAGGTCAAACACAGGCTTTCCTCCAACACCACTGCCTGTTTCATATTCGTTATGGCTGCGTTGTCAACAAACAGGTACACTCACCTGATTTGCGATAACTGCAGCTGCTGCCATGTCTGCTTTAACAAAACCTGTAGAGATAAGACACAACGTGTAACGTCTCTATTCAGAAGAACAAAATAAACATCGACATTTTCTCAAGAAACCAACACGAGGACTTCAAAAGTACAGGTTTTGTCTATGCTTCCGTATTATAGTATTTAGTCATATAATAATAAAAGCTCAGCTCAGCTCCTGTAAATGTCTTAGTAAAAAAAGTTACTTTAAAGAGATACAAGTCAAGACTCACCGATAGTTCCGAGTGTATCCGAACTGTAAATGAGTTGACTGATACTACGTGTGAAGCGACTGCAGCTGTATTTATATTCTACAATTATCGCGAGACGTAGCGCTGCGCCTTGACGTAACGTTTCTGGGGCAAAGGTAAAAGAGCTAAAAGTTGGGTCGGGGAATTTCTCTGAAATCAGCCATCACGTGGACAAGCTATGACACATAACGGCAGTCTGATTTCTTAACATTTCATAAGCCACTTAACATTTTTTGGTCAAAAGAGTATTTTGCTTTCAGGGCGTGGTCAAGTAAGCAACAATCCTATATTAGAAAACAAAGTACTAGATTAACTAGATTAACACAAAAATATAAAAACCTATAAATGTCCTTACTAACCTACATCCTCGGTCAAAGTGATCTGAGGGCTCCTTGCTCTTCTACTCTTCCTATTTTACACAAATATAACGGACTCCAGCATATAACCTCTATTATAATAGATGGCTATTATAATTCTGCATAACAACCCCAAACACGGCAACATTTAAACACTATTAACTGAGATATTACAGATCTTAAAACTAGATTTGTATTCAACTGTAGTTTGGCCCCTCTACAAAAAAGGACCCTAGATAATGCAGGACCTGCCTGAAGTTTAGTTCAGATGCTGTTAGTGCCGTAGTGGCACATGTTCCCCAACAAATCTGCAATGAATCATATTATCACAGACAAATTCACACACAGGGAAGCTGTGGCTTTTAGGGATCCCTTGGGCTCTGGTGACCCCTGGAGACAGTTGTCTGCTTTGTCAGATTAAATTCACTTTTACAGGCCTTTTTTGTGGCACAGGTTCAGACAGGGCTCATCATTTGGGGACTCATGTGGGCTAAGATTTTCATTTCTATGGCTCAAAACCAAATGATTTACATAGTAACTTGATGATGACCTCATCTTGGTTTAAAGGCCACTGGATGAGTTATAATAAGAGATGATGATGGATAATCACAGTTTATAGTTATTAATTTTTATTGGCCACCTGCCTTTCAGTATCTTATCAGTGTTTTGCTGTGAGGAAATAGGCCTCATAATAAGTTTATACATAAGGTAGGTAGGTACATTTATTTGTCGCAATATAATAAGTTGTGTAGTAAAATTGAGTTTTGTAACTACCTTCTGCTACATAGCAGACAATATACATCAATACAGAAGCAATTCTAAAAATGATAAACAGAAAGGATGAAAGATGAATTAGAGTTTATGAGTCTGACAACTTGAGGAAAAAGCTGCTCTGCTGTCTGGTGGTGTGGCAGCTGAAACTATATCTCTTCCCATAAGGCAGCAGGGTGAACAGGCTGTGGCTGGGTGGGGACCTTTAGTATCCTTTGGGCTCTGCATAGGCACCTCACCTATACCACTGATGCTCGGGAGATGGGTACCAATGATTGTCTGAGCGGTTGAATCATGTGTTTTCAAAGTAAAAAACCTTGAATCATATTTTTATGCAGGAGGCAAATAATATTGTGTAATGGATATTAATCTTTGGGGCTTTCACTGGCATAATATGACAGCCTGTAGAAGTCTGAGGGCACACAGATCACTGTAAATCCAAATAAGTTCAGAATACTAAAAATATTTGTGGAAACTCATTACCTCAAACTTTTATAATAGTGGTGATAATATTTTTGAGTAAACTTAAATATAATACATTTTTTAAAAAAACATTTAATTTCTGCATACTAAATTACACTGATTCACTGACTCTTATTAAAAATAAATTCCACTTATTCTTTACTCAATAAATGTAATTGTGCACAACTCAGAGGGAAATCTACTCAAAAAATGTATTGTGCTAGACTCAAATACTAATGGAAACTCACTCAACAAAATTATTACTGGTAAACTTATTAATTTAAGACCTAGAACACAATCTTCAGCAAATTTAAGACTTTTTAAGACCCCGCGGAAACCCTGCAGGACGTCTACCTGACAGATGCTGTAATCAGAGCAGCTCCTCTAATCTGGAGGTCTCAGAGTGTTTGATTGTCGAGTGACAGAAAGTGACGATGAATCTCAGAGGAGACCACAAAATATTCTGGCAGTAAAAGTACAGTGTCGGTGTGTAGGATAATAAATGCTTCAGCTTCTCCAGACCAACAAAGTTTTGTTCCCAGACTGCTGGAGAAGTGAAGCAGATTAACAAACATCTCCCCTACAGACTGGAAACTGAGCAGGAAGCTAACAGAACGTCTTTTAGTTCAATTTATAGAAAGTAACAAGCAGCTGTATTTTATTCCAGCCTACCTGTCCAGCTGAGAAAAAAGAGGTGTTCAGCTCCGTCCTGAACACAGATTGAATATCCATGGAGTACCACATTTGGGTTAAACATAGACTTGTCAATCACAAGTTAGCCCTGCCCTAAAGCCTCCCCTGCTTTCTGGTCTATTTCATCTAAATGGGTCTCTCACACCAAAGGCATGTGTCTTGTCCACTGTTCCATCACCACCTCCAGAGAAACAGACAAATCCATCCACAGCCACCTTTCACTTTGGCTGAAGCGGACTGCACCAGGAGGGTCAGTGTCAGTGACCACAGTGAGGAGTGTCAGCAATGTCTGGTTCATCTCTGCACTGTAATTCCAATTATGAGGATAACTATAAAAGAAAGCTAGCACTGTATGCTCATTGGTGCCCCCTCACACTTAAAAGCACATTTTTTTTTATTTTTTCCAAACCTGTCTTGATACAATCCTCACATGCCAAAATGGTAACACATGGTTACTGGTGGCTGATTCCTTCTGTCTATGCTGACTCTGTAACGCTTTCTTAATCTGACTCAACTGTAAGACAATGAGGACAAAATTTATTAGAAACAGTTATGAGACTTCAGCAGTCTGACTGAGACAAGCCACAAAACATATCGTAAGTATTTTTAGAAGTTATTCTTTGTGTGTTTACTTGCTGAGCTGCAGCAGTGGGTCCTTCCTTCAGTAAAACTACACAATGACCTAACAACAATATCCATTTATTTTTTTTACTGCTTAACCCTTATTTAGCTTCAACTAAACTTAGCGTCCTAAAATACTGTGTCCTCTTATGGGGAAGGTTTTGAGATCCAACTTGAGCCTTGAAAGAAAAGCATAATGAATCAATTACTTGTTTAAAGCAGGATGGCTGACTCTGTGGCAAAATATAGTTTTTACCTGAGAAATAGACATGGACCACTGCACTGACAAGAAAAGAAAATGCAGGGTCATCCTGCAAATGTCTTTAACCTAACTTAGGTTTTGCTGCATCAAAATAAAAGATTATGTGGCTCAGAATTGAGTTAGCCAATCAAATATATTTTAAACTAGACTAATTGTAGGCTATAATATTTCATCATTTAGCTTCTATCTAAAACAACATTCCCACACCAACACAGACCCTTGTGTTTTTTGTGTCAACAGTACCATTTTAGGTCTGAACAGGGTTGAGACAGAATTTCAGTCAGAAATTTGATCACAGGCAAGTGATTTGTCCAAAAATCAAAATGCTAANATACTACAGTTACCGCATTCATCGGGTCAAGCGCTTCCAACTTCCACTCCGTGTGCACACGCATCGATGTTGCCTGGGCCCTGTTTCAGAAAGCAGGTTCAACAAACTCAGAGTGTAAACCTGAACTCTGAGCTGTCAACTCCGAGTTTTCGGTTTCAGAAAGACCGATCAGAATAAGTTCGGTCAACTCTGAGTAGGCCTATGTTGAGCCTGATTGAAGCGCGTGCGTGGGGATGTGAAAAGCCATCGTCAATGGAGCTCCGATACTACGATTCACCATGGCAACGGATAAATAAAGGCAGAGCCTCCATTTTAATGGGTGAAGCTAGAAATATGAATGCGTGCCAAAGCGGACCATGATTGGCTCTAAAACGCAGGAGTGGAGGATCGATACGTCAACATTATTACATTTTATACAGCGTTGCTCATTCATCATTTACCACACTGGAATTTCCTTAATGAATAATAAAGTGCTCGAATTCTCCTACAGCCTGTTATTCATTTTAAATAGCCCAGCTACAGGCCTGTTTATTCAGCTGTAACCTGACGGGACTAAATGCCGGTGGCAATAACTGAAGATGAAAATTGCCTATTAATCAAACAGATTAGACATAGGCCGGCCTACTCACGGACCTGTTATTGTAGCTAAAGTGACAGTCCGACTCAGGTTTTTTTGCAATGTAAAATGCGTCTAGGTTCAAACTGACTGTGAAGTTTTAGACGTCTATGTTACATTAATACAATCTTGCTCATCTTGCTTCGTATTTTATGAAATGCTGTCAAAACGCATTCAGGCTATCAGCAGATAAAGAAAAACTCACTTTTAAACTACATTTAGGCTATTTGTTTCAGCTGTCATCCTCACTCAGAAATACTCACATCATAGTTCAGTCAGTGCGTGTGTGTGGCTGAGCAGTGTGGAGAGAAAATGCACAGCAGAACGAGAGAAAGAGAAAAGGCAGTGCTGACACTGACACAGAGAAAAGCCAGGAGGAAAGTGACCTTAAATGCTGCAAAATTACAGATATCTTCATGATTAACTTACTTCTAAGCGTGAGAAACACAAGGTGTGGCGTGTGAGCTGGCTGAAATGCGTGTGTCTCAAGGTGAATGCGGGAGACTTGTGAGCTCTGTAAGGTTATAGGACTGACGTTAACTAAGTTACAGCAGTTCAGTGGAAAGTGTTTTCCAGCTAGGTTCAAGTAATGTTAACTACTCTTTCTGTTAACAATATGGCGTCTGAAAACAAAACAAACCAAAGCGCATGTAACAAGGAGCAGCCCCAGACGGCTGTATGGAAAGATTTCAGCCAATAAAACTTAAGTTAGCTTATGTTAGCTAATGGCTGCTAACATTAGCATAACAGGAATGCGGACTCCACATATCCCAGTGTACGGTTATAAAATGAAGAAACAGAACAGAAAGGAAAGCTGGGTTCTCTCGAACTTTATATAAGTTATTAATTAACAGTTTTTCAATCAACATTGTGCAAAGTTGGGCAACAGGCTTCCCCTTTGGTGTGCCTGTCAGAGGTGTTACCCAATCAGCTGCAACACATTTGTAAACACAGCTGTGGTTAAAAATGCAGTAAAAATCAGCGCGCTTGCATGCACAACGGTGTGTTCAAGGCATGCACCACAATTTCCATTTAAAAATATATATTTTGCTCATAGACTGTATATAAAAAGGTTTTGCTACTTTTTGTCTGCTGAATTCAGCCTCCAAGTCCAGTCGCTCCCTCTTCATATGTCAGCATCTTTTGGCGCCAAAATTTCGTGACCTACGAATTTCATTAAAACCCATGAGTAAAAGAGCATTGAGGTCTTGTAGCAAACGTCCTGTCATTTGACTGTGGTAAGTCTCAACTACTTATTAAACCATTGTTTTGTATTTTAACAGAAGCAGTGTTGTAGCAATAATTTTGTTGTAATATAAGTTAAAACGCCAGAGTTCACGTGTGAGGAGTTGGCTACCATTAAACAAACCAACGTTAGCTTGATGTTCTGTGTATTTCCCTTCCGAACAATTCGCAGGTATTCCTACAAGGACGTAGCAAATTAATGTGGCATGAATAAGTAACTGCCTGTTTAGTAGCAAGTAGTGTTACCTTACTGATTTACTTTCACAGCCCTTTCAAAAGTGTGTTGCAGTCATTTGTTAATGCTTGTGTGTTGTTCCTGAAATGTAAGTTGCTTAAGCGTCTACCAAATGAGTAAATGTAAAATTGACAGTCTTAGCTTGTTAGGCCTACTGTAAGTACATGCAATAAAACCTTCCTGAGTAAAAAGACAATACTTTATCAATATGGCTGCTCTGCTACCTCACCCCCTCCATCTACACCGACACACACACAGATCCAGATTTGAATGGTTCTATCTTGGTTCATTTCCCAGATGAGACGATGCGGAGTGTTTATTTGCTCAACATGACTGACATCGACTCCACACAGGTAACAGCTGATCAGGACTAATCTCTGCAGAACCTTTAGTCTGGTTCTGCTTGTTCTGATCCAGGTTGTGTTCAGTAAGCAGGTCTCTCTGTGTTGCAGCTGCAGGAGCTGATGTGTCGCCTGGTGATGGTGTTCAGGAAGGATTCTGTGCTCAACTCAGTAAGACGCACTCAGAGGACACCTGCCCTCACATCTTCTTCGTCACGTCTTTTGTCTGTCCTCACGTCGTCTTCTTCGTCATGGGTCCACCTGTCCTCGCCTCATCTTCTTCATGTGTCCACAGTTTAGTCTCTAGACTGGGAGACCTTCAGCAGTACAGTACCTGGCAGCTGTTCCTGGCTCACAGCATACTCCTGGAGACCATTATCCCCATCCTGCAGCACCTTAAATATAGAGGTGAGTACACAGGGTCCCTGTCCTCCAGTCCAGTCTAGTCCTCTGACTCCTTTGTCTTTATGTTCCCAGAAAACCCGGAGGCCTTGTCCTGTCTGCTGCTGCAGCTCCGCAGAGAGAAGTATGTCAGGAACACACTGGACACTCATCTTAGAGACTCCTGGGTCCCCGTTAACATTTCTGTCTGTGTGTCCCAGACCCACTAAGGAGATGGTGAGGATGGTCCTGAGTCGTCCCTGTCACCCTGAGGACCACTTAACCACCAGGAGACACTGGGCATCCAATGAGGACAACGCTGGGAGAACACATCAAAGCCCTGCTGAGCAAGAGACAGAGGTGAGGACTGTCTCTGGGTACTTGTTTAACAGCAGTTGTGTCTCAGTCCTCAGTCTTCACAGTTCCAGCAGTAAACTGGCTCAGCTCACCCTGGAACAGATCCTGGAGCTCATGGACAACCTGAAGCTGAGCCTGAGCAACAAAAAGGTCAGCTGTCAGTACACACACAGGCTTATTGATCGTTTCAGGAGGGATCGAAAGGTGATAGCTGATTGATTGTCTCTGTCTCTGCCAGTCCTCACTCAAACCTTGATCCTTCAGGCTCTGCAGCACCTTCAGTCCAACTCTGACAACGAGGAGGGGGGCGCCTCAAGCATCGCTTCGGTACGTACCCTCACCTCCACCTGTTCCTCTGTGTGAGGACAACATGAATCTGCGTCTGGTCCGTTTCAAAACTACAACGTAAAATTTGATATTTAATGTGTTTGATTTGTGAAACCAGAAGGCTGCTCATTGAAATGGCCCTGCAACACTCAAGAATGGCTTTTCCTCCCGTGGTGTTGTAGTTCTTTCTGTCGCTAATCCAAATTGGTCCAAATATAATTTGCTGTGTTACGACTACAAAGACTAACCAGCAGCTTTTGTGTGATTGCCGCAAGTCTCTTTCGGATTGTACCACAGCTATAAAACATATTTATTCTTCAGCTATGGGGAAGTGCAACTTTCTCGGTTCTTGGATAGAAAAACAGATCTTAGGGCTTAAAACCAGTCTCTATCAACGTATTTGAAACCTACTATTGCTGCTTAATGAATGAGCGCCACTTTTAAAATTTCACACAATCATTAATGATTATCAGTAAACTAGAGTAACACTCAACATATGGCTGTTTCCCTCTCCTCGTTCTTCAAATGATGAGCGAATGTGAGGGAGAGAGCGGCAGAAAGTGACGGTGAAAGTTAGCAGAATGATAAGATCAGCGCTAAGTTGTCAGGTTGCAGCTCTGTCCTCTACTGTACATCTTGATGGTATGCACATATCACACTGAACAATGTCTTTTAAAAGGTGACAGTATAAGTCTTTTTCCACAGCAGACCTGTCACATTAGGAAAAACACATGTAACTAATAACACTAATGATGGCCCCGTTTTATCCAAGTGTCTACTGCAGTTTGTACCAGATATGGATGTTTAGCTGAGGATAATATTGAACACAAAAACTCTGCCCAGTTCATTTTTATTCACCGTCAAAATATTTGCTCACCATGGAGAGAAGCCAGTGTAGTATACTTGCTCTCACACTATTTATGGGAAACATTAAGTGATATATTTAAACGAATGCAAGAAATCTGACCAACCTAACGCCTCACTTAATACATTTCTGATGACTTAATTTTAATGGCCTGAATAGTACCATACGTCAGAGGTTGAACAGGTCTGTGTTTGCCAGTAGCTCATCAGAGCCACATGTGGGACTCTGGCTCTAATTTGAGAGCACTTCAATATGTTCAATGTGCCTGAGCTTATTTCTGTAAAGATTTTTTGCATGTGTTATCAAAAATGTAAATTAAGTGTTAATGCGGTTTCTTTGATGCTACACATTTCGAAGCCATATGAGGAAACATGGGCTTAGTTCTGATTCTCCAGTTGGCGAACACAACGGGGTTCTGGATGCTGTAGATGAACCCCTTAGGGCCCATTTATCAGCTCTTGTATAACTCAGATAGTCCCCATATGAAAATGTTGGCTCCAGTAAAACACAGACTTTTTAATAAGTTTTTATCTGAAGGAAATCCATGGAAGAAGATTTTATTTAAGAAGCATATAAGTAATTAAATTTGTAAGTGAAGAGGGGAATTCCATTAATAAACACGCATGCTCACAGACACCACGTTGCACTGGACATTGATCTGCTCATATTTTATTGTCCACGTCATACTTTTTAATTGCCTAGATCACCCTTTATGTAATTTGGCAAAGTACAACCAGTTGACCAAGAATCATGACTCATCAGGATTACATGTTGAAATCTTATTGTGCCTGGGTTTTCAGGGGTAAAACATTTGGCTTGCAGTTTTTATGTGATGGTATACCATCTAAAGTAAAAACAAAAAGAAAAGCCCAACTAGTTTGAAGACAGGCAGGTTGAGGGTCACACATTTAAGGTTATTTGTTGACATAACAGTTAATTCATACATGGGGACAAGATAAGTTCATTTGAATTATAGTTTACATGAAGATTGTATCATTTGATTTCACCATAACAAGTCAATACATGAAGCAACTAACAACCTGTACCACATTAAAAGAAATATTTGCTAAATTTCAAGTGAATCTGCAAAGTACTGAATCTTTAAATGTTATGCTATACTTTTTGAACAGCACAGTTCAATTAAACCAATGCAATTTAGTTGGGTCTGTTGGTTCAACATTGACAAGGGCCTTTTGGTTTAGTGTCCTGACTTGACTTGTTTAAAATCACCTGAAAAGCTTGCTGTGTATCAGATAAAGCCAAAAGGCCAAAACTCCCCTGACTGCACTTTGAGTCTAACATTGATTCCACTCTCAGGAGAGATTGTTTCTCAACAGAAGCCCGAAATGTTAGAATTCATTCTTTAGTTGTATTTGTTATTTTAGTGTATTTGCAGACAACACTGAAAGGCAACTGAGGGAAAAAAAATATAGTGATCCATTTTCAAAGTCTGATCTAAATTGTTTTCTCTCCTGTAGTGTTGCCAGGATAATCTTTCTAAGTTACTTTTTTCATCAGTGAAAAAAACCTTTGGGATGTGAAACTGTTTTTGTTAATAACCATGTTCTAAAGAGGACTAAAAGCAATCATGTTTTTTCAGGATGAAGAGCCCAAGACAGCACAGTAATGTTAACACAAAATATGAACCTTGTGTTTAGAGAGTATTGAGAAATTACAACTCACCTGAAGAAAACATGAATGCTTTTAGTCTGAGGTAGTGGTTTGTGTTTTTAGTTGGTTCCCAACACCAGACAGCGATTCTCACTGCAAACGTAAGATTTTCTTTCAGCGCACACAGAACCGAATTAGCGGAGTGTGAGGAGATATTTGCTGAATTTGACCAATTAATTAGAATCGCATACCCCTCTTTTAAGTGCTCACAAGTGATGCAACTGACCTCACGGGCCAATAAAAATAATTATGAATAATTCATAAACAAATCAAACACAGTGTACTGAATAAAAATATACGTTATGACAGTATCACTGTTACCTGAGGGCCACTAGTCATCAGTTCTGTGCCTGTTGATATTTTATGAACATACTTGCTAGTATTCACAGATTTAGGCCACTAGATGGCACCAAAGTAGACAAAGTTCTTACTCGTTATAAGCATGTGGCATCGCTGCCTAGTTACATAGTACATCCTGTGCTGGGACTGGTGATGTCCTAGTACAATTTATATACTGTATGTATAAATATAAATATATATGTTTATATATAGCCTATTTATATATTTACCTACTATTTAACAATTGACGGACATGCAAATATCATGCAAAGATATTTAAAAAAAAACAGTACCTAAAACTTATTGGAAATCTTTTTTATTTGTAAGAATGATATTAGGAATGCATCGATTTAAGTTAAACAAGCAAACATGCATCAAATGGGCATACATACAGGATCTACCATGAGGTTTAGGAGAAAGGAAACAGAATAAGTACACAATTATTTGTGTGCTGGTGTGTTATATTCAGTAGACATGTACACCACACAGGACAGAGGCAGTGATTGAGCCAAGTCTTGACTGCTTCTCTCATTCTACAGCCAGTCAACATGAAAAGAAAGATCATCCATGGAGGCTCGGCCCTCCTGTTTCCCGAGTCCTGTTGGTGTGCAGGTGGCAGCAGGGGTTACAGAGTCAGGCGGGGAAGTGATCCTTACACGGCATCCCTCTATTGTGCCCCCCGAGACAGGTAGGAGTGTGGGCAGTGTGCCAAGGCTCCTGGCTGGGTAACGGATACCTGTGGGCTACTGGGAAAGTGTCACACCTCCGGATCACACACAGTCAGAGGCGCTGCATGAAGAAAGGGCGCAGACAGAAAGAGACAGACAGTGGGAGAGTGGCTGTCTTTTATGCTCTTTAGATCATGAGGAAAAAGAGGCAGAGATGTGGCTTTAGAGCAGAGGAGAAAGAAAGTGACATGTCTTTGGTGGAGCGGTATGCTTTGGTTAACTCTACCCTCAAACACTGGTGCAGGCTTAAACACATCTGCTGTCAGTGTAGCCTGAGCGACGACCACTAGTCTGCTGGACGGTCCATCAAACCTCTAACAGGGCAATACCTTCTCAAGATGTCATATGCAGATTACGCAACTAAAATTACATGTCTGTGATATGAAATAATAGATGAAACAAGTAAAGGAAAATTCTGGTGCTTTTCAACCTGTGACCATTCTGACTATGGGTCATGCTAACTTTGCACTCGACACCACCGTTGTAGAGATTCATGGGGATGCTGAGTTATGCAAAACAATACATGCCGGGCCAAACATCTGAAACCTCCTAACGTTTTCCCAAACAACCTTTTTTAAAATATAAATTCTGTTAAACTTTCTGAGTCCAACTGAAAGTAAACAGAGGAACTGGACATTAGCTACTGTTGCTGGCTGCATAGGGATCTAATTTGAGGGGAAACTTGCCGGCTCACCAATCTAGCTGTCTATTTATCTACAGTAATAACAAATTTTTACTATTTATCATTTCATATAGTTTGATTCTATTTCAACAGATGTAAATACTCGGTCTCTTGGCCTGATAAATTACACATTCACAGACATATTATCACCTTTTAAACTAATATGTTGCCTAACAGTTAGCTATTTACACATCCAGCAGACACAGATTATCATTAGCATCCATTTGGAGTTGTGTTTCTACGCACCTGATGAATGTAAAGTAATTTAAATATCAATAATATTGAGTATATTCAAGATTCACTCTCCTGTTAGCTTTGTGTAGTCCTGAGAGAGATCTGGCACTTAAGCTGCTTCACTAGGTTCACTAGCTAGCTGCTAACTTTGTCTGATGATCTTGTGGAGCTGAGCAGGGTACACTGTCAGTTTTGATACATATTTTATTTCCCATGTGGCCAAAAGTGGCACTACGAGAATAAACCACAACAGTTAAAGGAACACTCCGACTGTTTGGGACTTTAGCCTATTCACCTTATCCCCCAGAGTCAGATAAGTCCATACATACCTTTTTCATCTCCGTGCGTGCTAT
>JAPMOB010251404.1:0-38933 GCA_029875015.1 Lepomis gibbosus
ACATAATGCTCTCAATGTTATGTTAAATGTACTTTCTAGCATTACGACCACTCAAAGTGCTTTACACTACAAGTCAGCATCCACCCCATTCATCACACATTCATACACTGATGGCAGAAGCTACCATGCAAGGTGCCTACTAATTATTGACACAGACTTACATGCCATTAGAAGGAATTTGGGGGAAGCTGGGGATCGAACCGCCGATTTTCTGATTAGTGAGCTGCTGTCTAAACTCTTTTAACTCAACCTTGAGCAAACTGTGGGCTTGTGCAACAGACGGATTAGCCTATGTTGAAAGCAGAACCGTGCAGACTCAACTACGCATGGTTGGCATTAAGAGAAAATGTGTCTTGCATGATGCACGTACATACAAAGCTGTCAGTGCCCTATCTCTGATCAGATAAGATGCGTAATGACTTTTATTTGCATGCATCGGATGTTAATAGTAAGCCACTGACATGTTAAAACATGTATTTTGCTTATTCTTAAGTACCTTTTGTAAAGCATCAGTAATGATGACGATAGTATGACACATACTCAGTTGTTTACTTTGTCAGCAGTTAGAATTCTCTCTTAACCTGTTTATTATAGTCAGTGGAAATGATCATTCCTGGGCAGTGGTTTGGGCTGTTGTGCTTGTATTTCCTTCCTCACAAAGTAGGTCTTAGACATGAAACATCTTATTTTAAAATCTTATCTGCCTCTCTCTCTTTATCTCTGTCTCAGTCTCTCTTGAAGGTCTGATGTTTCCTGTCTGTGCGCCATTGTGGTGGATTAGCTTTCCACCTGCCCAGACTGTCAAGAGTGCTGAGAAGGTCTGTACTTTATAACTGGTAACGTGCCTCCTTTGCATATTTGATCAGGACTTCTTTAAACTAAAAATGTCAAGGTCACCAAACTTAATATATTTTACTGAAAACAGGTTGGAGTGAAAGTAAGGCTCACTTAGTTACACCAGTTTTTTAAGCCAAATGCAAACAACCTTTGAGTCAAGTTAGATTGTAGTGGATTTTAGATGAGCAGTTTTATTTTAACTTTTGTATGTATTTTAAACATAAAACCATAAAATAGATATATTGAAAATGGTTTGGGCTTTTGCATTTTAGAGAGGAACAGTATGTTTTCCCTCCATGGTTCTCTCTCACTGCTCTTATCAAGCAGACACATAGTTAAACTTGAGAGCCAGATATGCTTCAAGGGAATTGGTAAAGATCAAACCAGAAGGTGATAATTCAGTTTCCCACGTCTGGCAGCTTGTTTTGTATTTCTTTAGAAGTACCAGTGTGGCCTAAAATTCAACCCATGAAAAAACATACTTACCAGAAAAGTTTAATAATGACGATGTTCTGACTCTTCTTGGATCTTCGTCAAGTCAGAATATTGATAAATGGAAACCACACCCATATTTATATTACATGCACACCAAAAGGCTGACAAGCTCTATGTGGGCAGGTGTGGTTGACCTTTAATACAAACAGTAATACAGAAGCCATACTTAAGAGTATCAAACATATATCTTATTTATTTTATCAGATTCATCATCCCATATATCAGAATCTAAATCACCCACATTGTTGTATTAAATTAGAGTAGAAATCTCATATCCATAAACAGAAATGGGTTCTTGTGCCCTTTTCATTATATATTGGCTAAATCAAATCATAATAAAAGACAAAAGCCCACCTGCTGTATTATATACAGTACTGTGCAAAAGTTGTAGGCAGGTGTGGAAAATGCTGTAAAGTAGCAATGCTTTCAAAGATAAGAGCTGTTAATATATTTATTATACATTTATTATATTTAACAAATTGCAAGATGTGTAATTGCAAGAGAAAATGTTTGATCTCTTACTGCTGACCTCTGGGTGTGAGAGTCTGGACTGTGAAAATATAAAAGCTTTGTCTTTGGCATAAGAGGGTATTTAAATTGCCATTTATCTTTTGTTTTTAGTTTTGCTAATGTCTTAAATATTGGCTTACAACATTGTTTTTTGGCAGCTTCAGTAGTGTTAACAGTATCAACTTTCATTTGTATCACTCGAAAAAAAATTGCCACTCTCTGGTGTCTACTTGAATCCCTGCCAAAATGTCTTATCACTTTGTTAATGCACTTTGTAAACTCTGTTTTTTTAAAGGCGCTATATAAATAAAGTTCTTCTTCTTCTTATGTCTGCTTTTTCATGCTTCCCTTCCTTCTCATCCCTGTCCTGTCTTTCCATCTTCTTTGGTCTTGTGTGTGGCCCACAGCTCCCAGTTTTCCCAGTTTCATCTCGATCAGATCAAAGGAGGCCTGAAGACCATCCTGTCCCCAGATGTCCCGGCCCGGGTAAGAACCAGCTAATGCCTCCCAACACCACAACACTGCAACAGTGGTTATGCTGAAAAAGACTCAAACTGGCAAACTGATATGAATGGGCTGAAAACAAATAGATCATATATTGAAGTTTAAGTAAAATTTAGAGGTAAAAATCCCAATGCTTTTATACCAAAATCCCCAATTTTTCAACTTAAATTTTGCTGGATTACAATTTTATATCCAGTGTATTCTGTCTCTATAATACAGCCAAAATAAAAATATAAAGTTCAATAATAGAATTTATATTTTTCACACTTTGCCTGGAAGTCCCAACTCAATTTACGCAATCAGAAAGAAACAGACTACAGTGACAAAACAGATCATGCTAATAATTATTATGTTATTGTTATGTTTCAAACATTTACCTCTTTCATATAATTTCGAGACACAAATGTACATCCCAGAGCTTTGTAGATTCACTTTAAGACTGATGTCAGCAATTTGTTCCTGAGACTGTTTTTCCCTCTTTCCATTAATGGAGCTTTTCAGACACTGTAGAACCAGTACTCGGAACTACACCCACTCCTTATTCCAGTTTCAGGATTGCTTAAATGCATGTTGACTCATATCTCAACTTCATGGGAATGTTTGTGTGACAGCGGCGTTCTAATCAGCTGAGGTACGCTCACATGAAATTAGTTAAAACTGTCAAAGATATTTTAAGCCTGAAGTTTTAAGATTTACATCAACATCCTTTTCAGACCAGAAGTAAGATGATTGAGCAGCAGCAGAAATTTACTCAAAGGTAAAAATACATTTACAATTCACATATTGGAGCAGTAGTAAAAAACACATAAAAGATAAAGCAAGAATTTACACATTGCCATGTGTAAAACAGTGTATGTAACATGTCAGTCTCTGAATATGATCCCTGCTCCATTATACATTTCCGTTACCAAATACATTCCTATTGACAACTTCACTCAATAGAGTGATGGTTGTCATGTGTTTGGAAAATGATAGCTAAAGTTTTTATGGTATATAAGGACCATAGTTACAGGAACACATTATATAAATAACGTATATATAATTAATCATAATTCAGAAGCACCCATAATTCTTAATTTTATACAGAAAATGAATCTGTACTTGTACAGTTAGGGACAGTAAATGATCTCATGCCCTACTTGTAATTGGGCTGACTGTTACAGTTGAATAAGTATACTTTATCATACTTTATCAATATGGATACAACATTAAAAAACAAGAATGAAGCATGTGTACTGACAGTACAATAAATAAATAAATGGTTTATACCGTGAACACATCAAAATGTGTAAATACAAATCTACACAACAAACTGACAAAAACACCACTGCAGGGTGTTTAAATTGTGTTGGCTTGTAAACTCTGACACACTCTTATTTAAAGACATACTATACATAACCCGTGTGTGTTCCTCTATTGACTCAGTAAAGATCTGCAGTGTTTCCATACACTGTTACACATTGTCAGTTTTGTGGATGTGACATTTGCAGAGCCAAATACTGTTGCTCACATTTTCACATGATGTGTATATAGACAATTGTTTGCTTGTTTGTGATCCTGAGGTCAGTACGCATCAGTCGTCTTTTTAATCATGTATCCATGTACAGGCTTTTAAATCTACAAAAAAACGTATATTTGTTTGTTACTTGATTCAGTCCTCCATCAGGAGCAGCTGTTTTTTTCCGCTCAAACTCATTCCTCAGCTGTTTCCCCATGCAGAAAGTTGCCTAATATTTCACAGAACAAATGTCTCATTGCATTGTTACAGTGCTTCGCCATTTCAAAGAATATTGTGACAAATACACAGCAGTGACGTATTTTGTGATACACAATGATGCATCTTGAACACACAGCTCATCAACACACAGATGAGTAAATTCACATGTAATTAACCACAGAATCACCAGACTCAGCTGGTAACAGCTGGTAACAAGCGGTCTGAACCAGCAGCACGCACATTTTTCTGACACTTGGTAGTAATAGACATTTATTTTTAGACAAGACGATAGTTGCATAAACTATTTGATTCAAACTATTTTAAAATCATGACCCATCCTTAATATCATTAAGGTGAGTGAGACAATCCTGGTGATTTAAGTCAGGGTAAAGTGTCGTTTTGTCTGGCTTAAGGGCGTTGAAGGGAATTTTACATTTTTGAGTCATGTCATTTTGTGTGCTGGATTATTAGTCAAATGTCAAAGTGGGACCTTCAAACCACCATGACTTCATTAAAAGGTTTCCAACACAGTAAGGCAACTGTAATTTTATTATAAATTAATTTACAACTACTTATCCCGAAGAGAAAACACATTCAGTATAATTACACTCATCTCTTTCTACATACATTATAAACAGTTCAATACTAAAACATTAAATTCAATATCAAATGTTAAATCGACACCTTCCTGTATGTGTCTTTAGGATATAAGAAGTCTTGTGTGACTATGGCCAAATCTGCATCTATTTTGATGCAGTTACGTGCACACATTTGACAGTCCTGCCAAAGGAATACATATTAGTACATACTGTCTATGACTTCTGTAAAACCTCATTTCTCACTCATCCTCACTCAGCCTCATCTACAGCTTCATAAAAAATATATTTAACACCACATTTGGGTGACATGGTTGTATTTTCTGGGCCTTAATTGATGACATTAAATGCTAATATTTGTTTGACTGTTGTAGATTAGTTTAATTGTTGTGTGAGGTTGGTATGGTTTGACAGTTATTTTTAACATCCCAAACTATAAAGGACGTTTTCATGGTCATACTACTCATTCCACCATTCAAGACAGACAGAAAAACAGTTGTGCGTACTTTAGTTGAGGGGCATTCCCCTCAAAAAGGGGCATTCCACTTTAAAAAAAAAATCTATTTCTATTTAAAAATCAATAAAAAATATAAAATTAAATAGTTACTGTGTTGTCTTGATTGACCTTCAAAGTCGTCTTTCATAATGTAGGCACACACTCAGTCTCAGGTAGTGTTCTGTCGGATAGTGCAGGTGTCACCACACAGAGAAACCAGACCCTTTACAGTAGCTGTCCATCCTCAGTTTTCTATGAATTTCAAATCACATTGGTTGATGTGATGTTTCCCGTTTAACTGTCCAACGTCACCGAACTGTCTTTCACTAAGAATGGGAAATAACTGGAGAGATAAAGAGCTTTAAACTTGGTGCTACAGAAGCAGTAGACAAACGGATCCAGTAGACAGTCCATGAAGGAGAGGACCAGGAGGCCGTCATAGGCCGCAGCAGCGGTCTCCCTGTAGGATTGACTCCAGTCTTTGACCCCGGCTATCAGCAGAACCATCCTGGCTACGGCGCAGGGGAGGAAGCACAAGGAGAACAACACAATGACAGAGATCACCAGAAAGACTGCTCTCTTTAACTTGGTCTTATTCCCGACTGTTTTCTTCCTGAGCCGGATGACAATGTGCACTGTGCAGTAGACCAGGATGGTGAAGGGGATGAGAATCTGGGTGAAGAAGACCACTTCTCGTATAATGTCCACCGCATCCTTAAATCAGAAAAGGGAAGAACTTAATTGTAACATAGAGCAACAACAAATTCTCATTGCAAAAAAATCATATTAACAGATATTGCACTTATGATAAGAGTCATGATTTAATTGGTAGTGATCATTTTTGCCTTTAATTTAACCTTTTTCTTTGGCACTAACCGTAAAACTCACATATTCCTACCCATAAGCCCAACTGCCCTTTGCACTGTATTACACCGCGGTGTGAAGTTGCAGCCTTCAGCCTGATCTCGCAACTTTCGGACCCAAACAGCTGTTCTGTGGCGTGATTTCAGTGCATGTTCATGCAGTTGGGCTTTTGCATAGGAATATGTGATTTCTACGATTAGTGGCAAAGAAAAAGCCACCCAAACTATCCCTTTAAGTAAGAAGAACTTCTGTCATGAACATTCCCTTAAAAATATTTTCAAGTAAAGCAGTTCATCACTTAAATGTTTTGTACTAAATACTTCTCATTCAATTTATCTAATGTAGTATACCAGATCTTTGGGGCTGATGCTGAAAACCTTCCAATAACAAACTAAACTTGGAAGACAGATGCACAGTAATGATGTACTCAATTTACACATTACCTTAACCAGGGATTCACTTGCATCGCTCTTGTGGCTGTTGCAGCAGTCAAAGTCCTTGAGCATGGTGGGAATGGTGAGAGGTAGAAGCAGTACCCAGATGAGGATAGAGATCTGAGGAGATTTCTTGAGAGATCTTATGAGATTCCTTCGACCAGGATGTACCACTTTAAAATATCGATCAATGGAAATCACTGTCAGGAAAGCGATGCTGGCTCCTCGGTTTAAAAACAACATGAAGAGCATAGCTTTGCAAACTTTGTAGTTCCCACTCAGCTCTCCTTGGAGGAAGTTGTACGTGTTTATGGGCAAACAGAAGAGCAGGAGAATATCAGCCAGCACCAGGTTGAACAGGAAGATATTGTTGGTGTTGGATTTCCAGAATTTCAGCTTGAATATGAAGAGGTGAAGGACAGATGCGTTCAGAGGCAAAGCCAAAACGACAATCAAAATCATGACAGCAGCATAGAATATATACAGAGCCTTGTTTGTGGCTTTGCAGTCTTCCAAGTCAAAATTGGACCCATTGGTTGCCATTTGAACTGTCAAACACACTTGCCAGAAAATGTACAAAAATATTAGTTATAAGCTACAAAAGAAAAATCTGTCTGTAGCATAGAGCAAAGTGGAAACTGACAAGGGAACCAAGGCTCACCTACAAAAAACTAATCCTATCAAACAAGTGTCTTCTGTGTCCTCAGTTTTAATCCTCTTTTAGGTTTTGAATTCTTCATTCAGTCTTCGCGTGTGTCTCTGGTTTCCAAAGTCATCCAGATTTATGTCCTGTTTAGTGAGAGTCAGTGCCAGGTCTGCGAGTAATTCTCAGTGTGCAGAGCAAGTAATAGGCGGCTTCTTTGAGTTTGCCTTTCTGTTCAGCCTTTTACTCATAGCTCCGCCTTTTAGCCTGAGGAGGTGAGTCACCAGCTGCTTTTCCATTTTGTGGCCAATAATAATGATAATAATAATAATATCCTTATTTGTAACACAATATGCAGCCCAAAGTGCTTAACAAAACAAGATCAGAATAACAAAAGGTAAGAAAAGCAATATTAAATAGCAAAGGCAATAGAAGCAACAAGCAAACAAAGCAAACACAAACAGTTTGATAAAACATAAGCAATTATTTATTTATTACCAGCCAAGTCAACCCAAATTAAAAGCAATGTTAAAAAGATTGTTCTTTACTTACTTTTTAAACATACCAGGGAGTTTGCTGTTCTAAGATCTGGGGGGAAGGCGAGGTTGTTCCACAGTTTAGGGTCACAGAAGCAGCTTCAACAGAGTTTTAGTGAAACACTTCACTTCTGAAAGAAAAGCAATGGAAGATCTGAGAGTTCTTTTATAGGACATAAAATGAGATGCAGTCGCTGATATATGAGGGTGCTAGATTATGTAAGGCGTGATAGATAAGTAAACTTACTTTTACAATTCTAATAGATGTAGGAAGCCAGGGCAGTGATGCACGCAGAAGGGTAATGTGATCTCTGTTTTTAGTATTGGTTAAATTACTGGCTGCAGCGTTTTTATGGAGACCAGTAAAGAGACAGGTGTAATAATCTAAGCGGCTTGTAATAAAAGCATGTATCAGCATTTTAGCATCGTTCTGGGTCAGAAATGGTCTAATTAGGGAATGTTCCTCCGATGAGAAAATTAAGTTTTGCAACCTTGTTAAAATGGCTCATAAAATTAAGATCAGATTCTAAAACCACTCCCAGATCTGTAATATGTGTTTTAATGTGCTTAGACAGGCTGAACACTGACTTTAGTCTTTGGACCAACTAGTTTCTGCTTTCTGTTCATTTAAAGGACCTTACAACTGCTGAGACCCACCTGTAACGTTTAAAATACAAATAGTTCTTTAGTTTTTTTGGTTTATAATGAAATCTGATCAAGTCGGAATTTTGTGAGTGTCGAGTTAAGCCCTGACATGTTCCTGTCCAACCAAGTCAAAACAGTCAGATACTGATCACACGGGCTGATATGACCTTTGACAGACATCCAACCATAACATTATGGAAACAAAAACTAAGAAGAGAAGAAGCATCTTAGACGGGAGGCGAAACATCTGCAAGCAACCTCTACCCAGTGTATTTGCTCTTTATTTTAACCTATCTTCAGTTATGGAAGCATTTCCCTCAGTAAATCCCAGACTTACTGTTTCTCATGAATGACAGCTGTGAATATCTCGGCTCTTTGCTCCCTGGCTCAGTGTCACTGACTAAAACTGTACGTCTCCTACACAACAGCTAAAAATGTTAAAATAGGATATCATGAGAAAGATTCTCCTTACAGTATGCATGTAGTGCTGCTGTCAATGTTTTCTATGTAAGGACAAGTATGGGTTTGCTTGGAATTTTGTGTCCTAAGGGAGGAGGAATGATTTAAAGGGGGAGGAGAGGGGTTATCCCTAGGCCTAAAAAATTAGCTCTGCATGCCTGGACCCCCTCCTCTGCTTCAGCGACAAGACCAGACAACTCTTTCAGGAGAAAATTCACAAAGAATGGATTGCTCCTGCTGATTGCACCATGAAATGTGCATCACTTGCAACCGCTAGCATTCACAAAACATATTGTGATAATGATATTACAGGCCAAACACACCAAAAAAGTTTTGCAGCCGAGTGTAATTTGCCTTTGTTGTGTGCCTGTTAAATGTTCATCTGCAATTTTATGTAGTGCTCCCACTAATATTTTACTGAAGTCACACAACATGGTTTAAGCAACATTTGAGTCAGAAAATGTTATAAATGCAGCTGCAAGAACAAAACTTTCCACTCATATCTTAAAATGTTTGATCTGAGAAAGAATGGATTCTGTTAACTCACACTGTTTTTTCATTCCTTTTAGGATGTCTCTCGTTTTTCCATGACTCACTCTCTAAAGAGTGTTTTGTCAGAGTGATTATATGGGATGCTGTGCGCTCCCCCTCATACTTCTGGGCACATCTAGAGCCGCTTTTTCTGCTCAGTGCTTCTGTGACAGTGCGTCACAGCACTGCGTTTGGCTGTTAACGTTGGTTTTGAATTGAAGTTTTTTTTTGCTATAACGCATTGAAAGGGGGGCATTTTTGCACCAAATGTATGCGTATTACTTAATTTGAATATGCGCATATAGCAATGGACCACCAAGACGCTATTTGCTTGGCAGCACAATTAGGGGTTCATTTCGCCCTTTGCAGGTGCTTTGAGAATTATACAGTTTCTTTTTGTTCTAATTGTGCAGGTGCAAAAGCTGCGCAATTCCTGTGAATTTGTCCTTCATACTTTTGTGGAATTATACATTCATCAAGGGGTTGCTTTTTCTCTTTAATTTACTTAGAAGTGTGATTTGCTTATGATTGACGTAGTGATAAGATAGGAACAAAACGTCTAGCATCATATTAATCAGTATATAATTAACAATAGAGCTTGTGCAGAAAACAGGAACCACATCTTTCACCCAGTAAACTCTGCAGAATATAGAACATACACTCACACTCATACATCACCTCACACACACACACACACACACACACACACACATACTTCTCCTACCCCCATACTGACGCACACTATGCCCTTTACACTGTCCAGACTCCATCCACACCTACATAAGGTCATAGGTCAGACATGAGATTTACATCTTTACTAGACATGCCAAAATAAGGCCAAAGGAAGATGTACAGCTGGGTGTGGACTCCATTATATAGATGTTGCTTAGCAGGAAGACCTCAGACTCTTGTGGGGAACCTCAGACGTGTGAGGAGGATAGCAGAATCTCCAGATATATATCTGCTTTCTGAGCTCAATAAAATATTGTGGAAATCTGATAACTGGTCTTCTGATCCTTCTCATCAACAGACTCGGGGAAGTCGTACTTCAACACTTTCTACAGGGACACATTTTTTAAAGATATGGAGAGGATATCACCTCCTTGCAGATATGATTCATGATTTAAAAGTTGCTTTTACACAAGATTAGCTGAAACCTCAAAGCACCCCCTTCTTCTCTTTTAAGCGGATCGTTGACCTCCTCTTCCTATCATGCACTACCTCCTCAGACAATGGTTTGATTATATACTGGGTTACTCAGTCAGCTAAGCAGAGGATCAAGGATCCGTCTTAGTGTAATTAAATCCCAGCAGTCTAGGTTCCGGGCCCACAGTAGCTACTGCACTGCAAGACTTTAGATACCTGGAAGATTAGTTTTAGGACAAGGATTAATAGTAGGGCATGTCATATTTTAACACCATACCTCATTTTCTGTCAAACTGGAAACACACAAATGGTTTCAATTTCTTTACAATTCCCTCTCTCATTACTGGAATGATTTTTTAAATAGTGTAAAGTTTTTCTCAGTGTAGGTCTGTAGGTATTTTTGCAGAAATCAATAGAACAATACAGGTTGTTCCAAATTTAGCAAATCATTTATATTCAAAAATGTTTTGTACTATGTGTAAATATTTTTCTATAGAATTGCAGTTTTTATAGTTTTGCTATCTGTGCTTTCGTATCTTAATTGGCAAAGCTGTCTCATAACACATAAAATACCTAGATGATTAGTTTCTTGTTGGTTTCTACGGATGCCATTCCAAAGTCTTCATTCTGGTAATAAACAGCACTTAGATGAAATGACTTGTTTTATAAAGAAATCAACAAAAAGCAGAATATTTCTTTTCATGAACACGACATGTAGTGTTTTGAGTAACAAGCTTCATTAAAAGGGAAACACACGAGTTATGCCAAACATAATAGCAATTATTACCAGGACAGGAACAGTTATTATTAACCCAATGGATGATGTGATCATGGCTTGTTTATTGTGAGTGTTTGAATCCAGCAGGACTCTGAGATGTACAAGTTTTCAGTCTGTCAGACAGATTGACAGATTAAAAACCGCTGTACTGAGATTGTCAAGATAACTTGGGACTCAGGTAACACTTACTGTAAAGTTGTACTTGCTGTTATTCTCAGCAAGTTTTCTCACTTTCATCCAAACTATCTGATAGAAGGCTGAGATGTTTGGCATTCATCCAGTCAGATGCTTTTGGCCTCCAGCTTGCACACAGCGACGCTTTCCTTCAACTCCTATCCTGAAGATTCACTCCTTTCTGATGCACCTGCATTACTGAATGTGTGTCCTGCCCTGTTGTTGCCCACTCAGATGTATTTAGATCCACAAAAGATACAGCAGAGCAGAGACACTTACCTGTCATCACAGGGACTGACCAGACTGTACACAAAGACGGAAACCAGGACCCAGTCAGTCCCTCTGGAGTGAGGAACACCCTGCCATTTAACCCTGAAGACAGGTACTCAGACTGCTACCCTACAACTCCAGAGGGGTTTGGGGCGTTGCCTATAAACCTACTGGGACTGCACATCTGACATTAAAACACTGTATGCTACTTCTTTGTTGGTTTAACTACTGTCCATGAGACTGCACAGCAGATGCTTTACTTACAGGAAAACTTTAAACTATTCTATACTGAATAAAATTGTAAACACACACTTTTGTTTTTGCCCCCATTCATCATGAGCTGAACTCAAAGATCCAAGACTTTCTCTATGTACACAAAAGGCCTGTTTCTCTCAAATATTGTTCACAAATCTGTCAGAATCTGTGTTAGTGAGCACTTCTCCTTTGCCGAGATAATCCATCCACCTCACAGGTGTGGCATATCAAGATGCTCATCAGACAGCGTGAGTACTGCACAGGTGTGCCTTAGGCTGGCCACAATAAAAGGCCACTACAAAAATGTGCAGTTCCATCACACAGCATAATGCCACAGATGTCGCAAGTTCTGTGAGAGCGTGCAATTGGCATGCTGACTGCAGGAATTCCACCAGAGCTGTTGCCTGTGAATTGAATGTTTATTTCTCTACCATAATCCGTCTCCAAAGGTGTTTCAGAGAATTTGGCAGTACATCCAACCGGCCTCCAACCGCAGACCACGTGTAACCACACCAGCCCAGGACCTCCATATCCAGCATCTTCACCTCCAACATCGTCTGAGACCAGCCACCCAGACAGCTGCTGGGACAATTGGTTTGCATAACCAAAGAATTTCACCCAAACTGTCAGGAACCGTCTCAGGGAAGCTCATCTGCATGCTCGTCGTCCTCATCGGGGTCTCGACCTGACTGCAACTTCGCACAGCCATAGAAGAGGAGTGGATCAGCATTCCACAAGCCACAATCAGCAACCGGATCAACTCAATGCAAAGTAGATGTGTTGCACTGGGTAAGCTAAATGGTGGTTACACCAGATATTGACTTGTTCCCCCCCAATACAGTGAAACTGCACATTTTCGAGTGGCCTTTTATTGTGGTCAGCATCTTGAGATGCCACACCTGTGAGGTGGATGGATTATCTCGGCGAAGGAGAGGTGCTCACTAACACAGATTTTGACATATTTGTGAACAATATTTGAGAATCAGGCCTTTTGTGTACACAGAGAAAGTCAGCTCATGATGAATGGGAACAAAAACAAGTGTTGTGTTTATAATTTTGTTTAGTGTAATTTGCTATATATATTTTTTGTTATTTAACTTATTTTCTAAATATAATTTCTTCTTTATTATAAACCTTTTCTGCATGGTACTAATGCTGAACAGATCTGCTGTGAGGGAGAAAGAGGACCTCAAGGAGCTGAAAACCCATGAAATCTCTGAGCCAATACAGGTATATTTCATAAAAGGATAGCATATAAAGTATTTTATGTAGGACAGTTGGCAGATTGGACACCACTTAGATCACCTTAAGGTGCATAATAAACAACAAAAACATCAAATCATAAAACCTCAAACATTGAACACAAATATTTTTACGAGGTTTTCCTCACAGTGCTAAGACAGAATAATAATATGAATTGGGAAAACATTTCACTTGAGTTGTAATGAACTGAATGTGAGCATGTATATGTGACTACAATTATTTTTCTTAAATCATAGGGCATATCGAGGATAGACAGAAATAATTTCAAAGTCACCGACCAGCAGGAGGTCCAGCAGAGGGCTTCCCTCAGCCCACACCAGGCCAGCAGGAAGTTAACCCCTGGTATTCCCAGGAGCTCCTCTGCCCCATCTATGGTCTTTAAAGGCGAGGAAATCACAGCTTGAAACCTTCCCGTCTCTGACCTTTCAGCCCAAGCATAGCCGAGAGTTTGGGACTTTACAAGACCCCCGGTGCAGCCAGAGAAACTCCCAAACAGAGTTCCAGGCTCAGGCTGAGGTCTTTTCCCTGGTCCGCAGCCAAGATCAAATTTACTTGAATGCTTCTCTTATGTCCCAACCTGAAACTGTGCCTTTCCAAGTTAAAGAGATAACTGATTTTACTGCAACAACAGAAGGAGAAGTGAAGGTTAGCCAATTACAAGAAAGAACCAAGTCCAGAGAGAAATCCCATTTGGAAGAAATAGAGAACAGTGATGATCCTCATTCAAGACAGACAGAATGTAGAATGAATCAACCACTCTCTAAGCCAACAGCGTCTGTTTGCAAGCCTTTCAGAGAGAAAAAGGTGAGGCACCAAGAAATGCAAAGCATGGGTGAAACTGCTGGAGAAATTACTGCCGACACAGACAAAGTGAAAGGTCAGTTTGAATTCCCAATACCTTCTCCAGAAATGGCTGTTAGCTCATCTGGTGCAAGCTCAGGTGATCGACGGGAACAATCCCTGCAGCAGCACAGCACACCCAAGCATCCCGGCGCTGTGCATGAATCAAACTTAGTGCAAAATGTCCACATTTCTCCCACTTTGAGGGACAACAGAGATTCCCCTTGGGTCTGGAGAAATCAGGAAGTTATTGTTAATTTTAAGACCATGAACGACCACATGGAGAGAGTCTCAAACTTTAACATGGAAACTCTATCCACAGCCTGTGATCAAAGAAAAACACATTTTCATCTCTGCCAGTGCAGCAAGTCAAGACCAGGAAGCGGCGCAGGCTCAAATTGGGTTGAAGGTCAAAGACAAGCTACAACAACAACAGCGTTTTGTCTTTGTGTGCCAAACAACACAAGTCAAGTCTCAACACCTCTGAAACGCAGTACATTTCCCATGCATTCCACAACAAGAAGCAGTCGCAGTGAGAATGAAGCTAACCCATCCGCCCGGTGTCACCAGTTTCCCAAGCTCCCATCTCCTCCCTTCCTCGGCCTCCAGGATTCCCATTTAAACCTATCAGAAGATGATCATGGCAGTGAAGCTGATGAGAGATGGATGTTCCCTTTGATCCAGAAACTGAAACAAGACCAGAGTCTTGGATCTGGACCAGGGTCTCAGCAGCGGTCCTTTTCCTCCAGCTCCAACACAGATGATAAAACCCATGATGGTGATTTAAAGTATATTAAATAGATATTCAGGTTTTGATAATTTTTGATTCAATCTTAAAATTCAAATTGTTTTCATTGATCAAAAAATTTTTGGTGCTCCTTCCAGGATTCAGTTCTTATAACTAAATAGTTTTTCATGCTGATTATTGGTGAAAGCCTATTGGCTTCAAATTTCAAAGCACATACAGTACTCTGTTTTTATGAGTCCAGCAAGGCTTTTCTGATGCACCTGGGGCGCAACTGGATATATGGTGGGACCAGAATACATTACAGATCACCATGTTAGAGGCTGTGACAATCATGACAAATCACATTCACTCCTTTCATCCCTTTTAAAGACACTGCTCTCCCTGTCACCACACACTGCCAGTTTGGGAAACTTTTGGTCTCTGAAATGAATATATATGCCTCTTTGTAGTAGTAGAGTATAGTTGTGAGTTTTGTTTAGTATATTTTCAGTTTAGCTTAGCTGCAATGTTATAGAGCTTAGCCTTCTCTGAAACAGCACTGGATGGCCTACAGCAGTTTCAGATTCACTCAAAAAAAACTCCCCATGCAAAGCCTGTTGAAACAGCAGCAACACTTTATGTGGGTATGGCTGTTTATTGTGCAATGACCGTAAAGTTAAAGGGAATTTCTGGATATTTCAACCTGGCATAGTTTCCATAAATGTGACTCTATGCGTCACTCTATGCGTTAACTTTGCACTCGCCACCACCATTGTAGACATTCGGGGGAAATAAGGACTTACGCAAAGCTGCGAATAACAGGACAAACTGAGTGGGATTCCAACCGCTTTCCAAATAAACAGATTTTTACATGAATCATTTCAGACACTTATCTCTGTCTGACTGAAAGTAGATAGGAACTATACATTCAGTTAAACTTGCTAGCTGACCTAACTACACTGCCGTACAACACATGGCAGAGTACAGCAAGTACTAGAGGAAAATGTTGTAGTTGTGTCGAGTGGAATTCATCAACACTAAGCCTTATGGCTGTATCAGCTACTGTAACAGGCCACAATGTATACTAGTGCCATTGGCTGCTGACGCCAGAGAAAAAATGCAGACATACCTGAACCCCAGTGAGACTGCTCACAGGTCAACATCTGTTTCACTGTATTTAGATCAACATGTAAACACAGTCAGAACCAAAATGTACTCATTTACACCCACTTCCTGTAATTTTTCATGTTTACATCCACAATGCCTTTGGGGAGGGACTATCTACAATTTCGCGGCAAAGACTCCAAAGACAATGAAGTCTTTGAGAGAGATCTGGGAAGCTGTGTGATGGAGAGAGGAGGCTATGAAGGCAGGCTTTTGGGCCTGTGTGTCTGTCTTAAATGTGGTCAGACAACATATCGTATTATCAAGTGTGTATCAAGCATACAAAACCCTTTTAAGTTTGCAGGCAATTTCCAAAATCATGCTAATTAAATCTTTGTTGTGTATTTCTTAATGTCCAGGCGGTCAGAAAATATTGAAGAAACACTCACTGATAGCAGAAAGGAAACCTGATAATCCAGATGAAACAAAATTTGCACCATCACCATGGGGACTTCTCAGGTAAAAATGCCTTGGTATTTTGATTAAATTTGCAGAAAATATGTTATTGCATATTGCATCTACTACTGTATCAGCTGATAAACAATCTGCCACATCTAAGCAGCACTGCACTGGCCAGGAAATAGGTTAGAGTCATTTCGTTCAGTTAAGTGTAATGTCAGTTTAAGATTTCTTTCTGGTTTATCATCTTTTCTTTCCTCCTTCAGGATGCATGCAAACTAACAGATATGCAAATCTAAATGGCAAAATCTCAACAAGCTACCTTTTTGGCATGTTCCAGTTAGCTTAATTCAGAGTCATAGTATCAGCTAACCAAATCAGTTGTTCAGTTTTACAGGATATATCAACAGCAATAATGGAGAATAAAGTTTTCTTCAATCTGTAGTCTATGAAAGACCCTGTGGCTTTTTGTTCACCATTTGACCCCGACTGAAATATGTCTACACTAATGGAAAGACTGACATGAAATTTGGAACAGGCATCCATGTTGCCTCAGGATTGTGATGATGATTGATGGATTTTAATAACGAGTATAACATACTGGTATGTATTACCTCTACCTTAAATTTATTCATTTAACTGACGGTTTTATCCGAAGCGACTTACAATTTCCATTGATGTCAGAGGTCGTACGCCTCTGGAGGAACTAGGGGTTAAGTGTCTGCTCAGGGACACATTGGTGGATGTGTCACAGTGGGGAGTTGAACCTTGGATGTCAACATTTCTCCCCCAAGACGATGAAAATAGGTAACTGTATACTTACAGTCTTTCTTTTATTATTTCTGATATATTGCATTACTTTTTGTATGCAGAGAAAGACAGTATCAGAAAGATAAGCTCCAAAGGGGCTGCAAAGGGGATAACATCCTTTCTGACAGTGAAGAGAGTCAGGCCATGAGACATCAACTCAGTCAGCGCAAACTGGAATCCAAGGAAGTCCAGGTCAGTGTTTGTGGGAGGAAATGCGGTTTTGTGTCAGACCAGACATTTTAGGAGTAGATCAATGCTCGGGTTTGATGCTATAAAAAATGCCGGGTCCACTCAGTGTTGCCCTCATCTGTTATGATGATCACAATGAAGTAACCTAATGCAACAACATTGCTCTTTTATGCTTATTTAACATTGCTGAAGTTCTTTGGCACAGAGGTAAAGTAATACTGCTACTGGACGTCAGGCCGTAGCAACACACAAAATACTTAAATACTTAAGTTCATAGTTGCTTTGAGTCTTTTCAGGGGATGTGTTGACACTAATAAAAAGATAAAACGACATTTGTGCGGCTTAATCCTTTAAGCTGCACAAATGTTGGTTTGGCAGCCAGTCATTGCTTAACAGATTGCTTCAGTGTTTCTCATGACATCATTGGCCTGTTTCACAACACAACCTTACCCGCCAGTCTGTATATGAACATTTGATGGTCCATCATAGACATGATCTCTTCTCATGAAATTGCTGTATAACACCTATCTGTTTCAGAGCCATCCCGTGGTAATTTACTGTATATCTCCTCCTCTCCTTCCTGTATTCCCTCGAGCCATACCGCCCACTCTTGCGGCAGTATGAACTGGTATCACCAGTGTTGTGCATTGTCTTTTGCATTTAGAAGATAACAAGCAGTTTAATACCAGTACTTTAACAATACTTTCAGGTACCACTTCAGCCTTTTAATACAAGGATTAAGTCTGTAGAAAATGTTAAACTTGATTTTGTACCTACCTCCACTCGACGACAATGATTGTGTAGCTGTAGATGGATTCATAAGCTACGTGTTTATCTGTCTTTGATTATCTGACTAGTGTTTGTTTGTTTTTCTGGATAAATAAAAAGGTGTCTGTTGATTCTCTTTAAATTCAATTCTGATTATTCACACTCTGAAAAATGTGTGCACACATATTTTCCTTTAAAGAACTGTGTGTTTCCTCCCTTGGAGCAGACCTTGACGAGTTGGTGCCTGTTTTTCTTAGATGTCGTTCATCTGCTTGACATACTGGAAATGATTATTATTGCCTCTTTGAAACTTAATGTCGTGAGGCGTGGTAAAAACTGCTCTAATTTGACAACCACAGAAACGTAATATACCAATTTAGTACTGTACTGTGTTTTTGTATGTTGAAAAAATGACTGTAGGTGTTTTCCAAGAACCTTTAGATTATTGTACGGTAAAGGGAAAGGTAAAGGTAAGTATTCCCCACCAAAGTGGGAAATGGTTTGACTTAAGTATATTCGCTAAAAATAATTCAATGTTAGTTTTATTACCTCATCTTTTACAATTTATAATGCTAATAATTCTTAATTTGGAATTACAAAGCAACAGTTGCTGGGAATAGATTCATGTCATGTCTTATCACAGTTTGTTCTCTTAAATAATCAGCATGTTCACATTTCCCTAAAAAAAACAACAACGTTGCCGTAAGAACCTTAAAATAGTCTCAGCAATCCAGTTTATAGGTACCCCTAGCTAAAACTAATGCAGTGGACAACAGTCCGATGTTCAGTTTTGGTAGAAACTGTTTGAGAAAGGTGTTGATTCAATTATATGGTCATGTCAAAGATGTAGTTTGTGGTGATGTTGAATTGTATTGCATCACACTGACAGGTGTGTCTGTTACTCTGTCAACTCTTGTATATTATTGAAGATAGGCTAAATAACACAAACACATCTCTGTATACCTCATTACAGTTCAACAGCGCCACAAACTGCATCCTCAAAATAACATAAACATGTCTCTATTACAGCAACAACAAAATTGAAACTTTTAAAATGGCAGCATTGCTGGTTACAATGAATTATATGCTGCATGCTCTTATGTTTGAGTATTTGTCTGATCACATGCTCAGTAACTAAAATATATTCATGTGAGGTCAATAAAGAGGGAGAGGGAGAGTGCATTAGTGCCAATAGTTTAATTTATTTATGTACCTATCTACCTTGCCGTTAAAGACATTATGACTCAACACATGAGTCACATACAGAGCTGCATGCTTTTGAAAAGGGTCATATTGTATGTTTGTATTCTGACTGTGTGTGTGTGTGTGTGTGTGTGTGTGTGTGTGTACAGGCCCTCAAGCAGCAGATGGAGGCCCTTCAGCAGCAGTTTAGGCAGAGAGAGTGTGATTGGTCTGTAGTTCGATGCCAGCTGGACCAGCTGATCAGAGAAAACTCTGAGCTGAGGAAGAAACTCACAGTCACACCACACTGCTGCCCAGTGGCCGGCCGATGTACTGCACAAGCCCACACTGCACACCAGGGGGGGCGGACAGAGGTAAAATATTCTGTATAATCTTCTTCTGTTCAGGTCACAAATCATATGAATCCTATAAACATGGAATCCCCCTTATTTTGTCCTTATTAATAGTTTGTCAAAAAAGTTTTTCAGTATAATTTTGTCTCTTTCAGGTTTCATGAAAGCAGATGTTGCAGTATCTGTGTTGCAATGTCTCAAGCTTTTGTTGTGGAGAAGTACAGTCACAGAAGTACAGTGTAATCGATCTCCATGTAGCAACCCTTTAATAATTACTGGAGAGAGCAGCCAGTAAAGAATGAGAGCAACACCTGAGATCGATACAAGGTGTTAGTTCACTTTGCTAAAATGCTTAGACTGACTTGTTGATACATGACTTCAGCACCAATGAGAATTGTTGTTAGACCCAAACACAGAAGATTAACTAAAATAATCTAGACTTTTAATGATTACTTCTAAGTGTATATCTTATAGTAGACTGCTCTGTTATTAGTGTCTGTTTCACACTTTACAACTCTACAGAAATTTGAGAGTTCACCTTTGTGTCTTTGTAAATCCTTTTGGTATCAAATTATTCAAATATATAATACTCTGTTAAGTGGTCTTTTAAGCACCCCGATAATAATTTATGAGGACAGACAAAAGATGGTGTCAAAGCACTGGCTGACCTCATTACATGTTTGTGCAGTGAAAGTCGATAGGGTCCCCGTGCCAGTTCTGTCACTGCCCAAACTTGATTTTATCATCACAACTTAAAGGGTTGTGTCAAAACAACAGGTGAAGTTAAGTAGTTGAGCTCTTTTGGGTGGATAATATTTCATAGCAAAGTGTATTGTTGTCTAAAGTGAATTCCAAGCTGATGTGTTATATAAAGAATATTATAAGGACGGTACATGCAAAATAACTCAAAATACACAAAGTAACCTTAAGAAACTTAATTTCACAATTAAAATTTTCTCAGAATAATACCAAAAAGGTATTCACCTGTTTATGTAGCTTGTAGAAGTGAGTCTAAATCACCAGAAAATCGAAAACAGGGTGACACTACCATGTTGACAGTTTTGTACCGATCTCCCGAGATGGAACATCTTCTCTCAGACGGGTGCAGCCTGGAGACTTTCACGAAGGGCACAAAGAAAGTAATTTCTGCAGACCAGAAGGCAAAAACGGTGACATTCTTCAATGGAGACATCAAACACATTTTGGAAGATGGGAAAGTGGTGAGCTCCGTGGCCTGTACCCTTCTTACCTTTATGTATGTTTAAAAACGTAATGTAGTGTTCATGGTTGTATTTTTGCGCTGCTAATCACCCTTGTCAAACAATGATGGTAATATTGGTGTCTTTATTTTTCACCACTAAGATCGTGAACATGTGTGTTACAGGTGTATTACTACGCTGGTGCACAGACAACACATACCACCTACCCAAGTGGTCTGGAGATCCTTCACTTCCCCAACAGGCAGATTGGTAAGAGATGCACACGAGTCAGGCTAATGTTATGTTTTGAGTTATATATTACATATGATTTATAGTATATATTTCTCATCTTTAAAGTGTACACAATTTATATTTTCATAATTACAACGTATCAAAAAACAATGTGAAAGGTATAGCTCAAAGTGATGAATCTACAGAGAATTATCACCTGGATCTGCAGCTCCCCTTGGCTCCATCGAGATTCAGCTCATTGTTTAACTGTCTGGCCCACAATTTTACTCTTTTGTTTTACTCTCATCGCTCTCAGCAGCAGGTGGCTGTTTTCAGTGAAAAAGCCAGACATAGTTAACGACTAGCTGCTAAACACAGTGGCTCATTATGCAGCCAAGAGCCAGAAACTTCCCTCAGGAGTTGGCAGCAACTAAAAACAGAGTTGAAAGCAGAGTGAATATTGGACTTGCATTCATCAGGTGGACAGAGACACAACTCCAAATAAATGAAAATGTTGCTCCATGACTGCTGAACAAGTAAAAAAGCAACTGTTTTCTAATTAGTTCACCATAGGATGATATGTCAAAGTTGTTTTGCTGCCCCCCAGTGTCCAAATAAATCAGTTATTGCAGAACGTGATTGGGTTTAAATCTGCTGTTTTTAACACAGTCTGATAGCAAAACATTAGACTCTATTGTTCCCAAGGGAAAATTTGTTTTCACAGCACTGTACAGCAGCACAGAGTAACAACATGCCAGGGCAGACAACAGTGCACTCTCTCAGGCCAATTCAGCGAGGCCTTTTATTTAAGACAGCAACCCCTGAGGGGATTGGGCTTTTCTTAAAACGAGCCCCTCTGCATCTCAGTGCTCTGTACCTGCGCCAAGAGGGCAGTGAGGTAACAGTGACTGAGTAGTTATATCCTGCGATATTGAGGTTGCAATGCATGCAATGGTCTTAATGTTTAATTCTGCTAGGTTGGGTTTAGGGAGACCAATTATCCTGGTGGAGGTGTTGGTTATGGATGTAAGTTTGGCCCAAGTAGTAATGGATAATTGTATAATAGGATGGGCTGAGCATTCTGTTCCCAGAATATTTTTCTTTAAAAAATAAAATACTGAAAAAGCACTTGAAATGCTGCCCTTTATGCACAAGAATATTTATGAATACTTTCATTTATCCTTGATTAAAATCTCATTGACTAAAACTCATATAAACCTCATTGTATTCATTTCAGGTGCAGGAGTTCCCATAGGCAACCAGAGTATTGTTGAATATCAATGCAATACAAACAACAAAAAATAATATCTAATGTCTATCATACAACTAACCAAACCAGATAGTGTTTTTAAATGAACGCTCAGTAACAGTGGTCTGATGTACAAACTTAAACTCAATTTGAACAAATGTTGTTACCCTTTGACATCTCTAACAGAAAATGCACTCTCCAGTATATGACTACAGCTTACAGCACATTCTTTCTCCATCCGTAACAGAGAAGCGACACCCTGGGGGGAAAAGAGAGATCTTATTTCCAGACCAGACCATCAAGTTTTTGGAAGCCGACGGCAGCGAGAGGACAATCTTCCCTGATGGCACCGTCGTTCACCTTTCACCGTGAGACTAAAGTCACTTCCACATTTCAGGTTTCGCTTCAGTGTGTCTCTGACAGCAGGACCAAGGACGACTAGCTGTCATTAAGTTGGCAGCTAATAAATATCCTCTTAAATAACTAAACAATATTTGTACACCATGAGTTAACCAGTAGGAGGATTGACGCTGACGTAATGTAATTTTGATATTAAACCCTTAATAAACAGCTATGGGCTTGGAAAACTCATCTTATTCCACTCTGTCTGACATAACTATGAGGTTTACACCAAGTGAAATATCGTCGATGGATTAAGTTGGTAAAGGCAGACACAATTGAATGTTGTTGCTTGAGATGGAAAATCTCTGTGTGCATTTTGCCTCATCACCTCTTTCAGATCAGGTGAGAAGAGGGTCGATTTCCCCAACGGACAGCGAGAGATCCACACTTCCCAGTACAAGAGGAGAGAGGATCCTGATGGGACGGTTAAGACCATCTACTCTGACGGACGACAGGAAACCAAGTACGCGTCAGGCAGAGTACGCATCAAGGAAAAGGACAAAGTAACCATCAGATATCTTAAATGAATCAGCGAGGGTTCTTGTATGTAAGTGTGAGACAGGGAGTGTTATGTGTTTGGGGAAGTAGCTCTGGGAGGAGATAACTTTCATTTAAGTTTGAAATAGGGACAATACACTAGTGATTACAGATAGATAGTGGATTACAGTTGTTCTCATGTTGTACCATTATGCAGCAAGCAAATTGTTAAACTATTTATTTACTTTTTATTTTATTTGAGAGCTTATTTGATCTTTAACATGCCTCTTTGTCCTTTCAGATAGGTATATTTTTCATATTCTGCTCTGATCCTGAGCCACCAACTGTCATTGATCTTAATGAGTTATCTGATAAACTCAGCGATAATGTAGTTAGGCCACAGTTAGGCCTCTGCTAAAGCCACATGAGGACTACAAAGCCACACTTCTTTTTTTTTGTCTCAAACTGTTGTCATGTTGCACGGGTGTACATTCTGTGCCAACATCAGGGTTTTAGTCTCAAGATCAAATGAATTAAAAGTGTCTGAGACAGGCAAATTGTGGTAAAAGCTTTTTAATCTGCACTAGCCCTAACTGATGAAACCTGCATTGGTTTAGCGGCATCAGCTAGATGGTGTCATAAATTATTGCAAATACTTGAAAACTGACTGACTAATTTTATCTTGAAGAATTTTGTTACTCATACTGACAGTAAATGTTTTTTTTTCTCTATTTATCTACTCTTCACAAGAAAAAAGTGGTTTGTTAAAAGTAATACAACTGCCAAATAAAAACAATTGACAAGAGATAATACACAGTTATTCAATTTCATTGGGACAGCTTTTCCATCATGCTGTTGGAAAAACTCTGTGTGTCTCTTCCAGGGGAAATCCCTTGGCATACAAAAGGGATGTGTCTTACATTTCCAAAATAAGTCAGGGCCTAGCAAGAAATTTGCAAAGAAATAATAGAAAAAAAAGAACCACTCCACTCTAAGGGGTTTTGAAGCATTGACTGAGCAATGGAGGATCCTGTGGCCCCCACAACAGTGAATCAAAGTCTTCTTCGCCTTTTATGTCCTTCTTCCCCTCCTCCTCGTCTCTCCTCATCTTCTCATCTGATGTGGCCAACGTGTGCGTCAGCTTGTGAAGCTCCTGGATGACTATCTTTACATCCAGTTCATGCTGCGAGGCCCTCAGAGTGGCTGTATTAAATGGGAACGTCCGAATGAATTCTCCAACTCTGAGTGGAGGAACATGTTGTCCATTCAGTGCTGGCTTGTGATTCCCACTGTCGAAAACAACCAACATTTGATAATTATGTTAAATTATGTTATATGAAAAGTGTTTGAAAGCAGTACCCCTCTTTGACTTTCATTCATTTACATAAAACTCATCAAGGCTCTGGTACGCTTTTCTAACTTTATAGTTGTAATCTCTGCTGAAATGGGAAATAGTGTTTGGTGCAAGGCGTAATTATTGATCAAACAATGATATTAGATACTTTTCTTTTGTAGACATAAATCAAGCCACAGGAGATCCTTCTTTTTAGGGTTTTTAGTTTTTAGCAAAATGACAATAGGATTTTGAAGGAGGTTTTCTTACATCTGGAACAGAAGCAGGATGTTCTGGTTTTAATTCAGCTCTCTTAACAAGACTAAGAGGGGTGAAGGCCAACAGTCCCGCAGCTTGATCTCTCTCTTCAGCTCTGTATCACGCTGTAAACCTCTAAGCCACGCTCACTTTCAAGTGTACCAATCATAACTGTTGGATTTGATTTAAATTCCACTTGTAATTAAACACTGCTCATATCCCATTTCCAGTTGGAAAAGTCTAGTTACTGAAGCTAAACATGTTTTACTGTGACTTTAAGTGAACCTGCTGCGTTACGTAACATGTAAACATTTTACATTTAATTTAACAAAGATTGCATATTTTCTACAAAAACAATACATTGTTGATGAAAACACAGCAGTGCTGTATATACCTGTGGATGTTTGGGAGCTTCGACGACATAGCAGATTGTCTGAATCCCAGCGCCTTCTGTGGGATATCATGTATCAACAAGGAAACGTCTGTATCTCCCGAGAGCTCCATCTCGGCTTTTGTTTCAGTGCCGTCATGGTTTGTAACCTCAGAAACATGAAGTCTCCTGGTGTCCTTCAGACACGGCGCAAGAGCTGGACACGTCTGTCTGTTTATCAATGACACGTTTGTCCTTGAATGTGGGCCGAGTATCAAATTTAGGCTCTTGGCAGTGTGGGTTGTGATAGCGGTAGTTTTAACTATTCTGCTCCTGGCTGCATATATCTTGTTTAAGTCAACAGGGGGAAGGTGTCTGTGGTAGTCAGCTACAAAAGCATGTTGTCTGGACTGTTTTTGGTTCATCCTTTCAGGTAGGCGAAGAGTTTTTAGCAGGGGCAGAGTCGTGGACTGGCTTCCACCCCTTTGCTTCGGAAATTTGGTTTCTTTAAACTTTGATGGCACATGTATTGAAACACGTGAGCGGTGATTAGTATGCAAACAAGGCTGCTTGTACCCATGTCTCTGATAAGCCTTCTCCCTCAAGCTGTCAATCAATGTATAGTTCATTAAATCAATCAGATCGTTGATTAGCCTTTTCTTCACTGTAATATCTGCTTGGCAGTCCAGAGTCAACGCAGGGCTGTAGTTGACCTCCAGCAGCCACGGCTTAAACTTGCCATCAATAAGGATGTCAAAGCCAAACAGCTCTACACAGTTTGGATAGGAGGGGACAGAGCGAGCAATCGTGAGGAGGGTCAGAGTGACAATGTTGTTGATCCTCTGCCACAAAAGCAGCTCATTGATGTTTTGGCTGTGCAGGAAATGCCTGAACTTGCTCATGGTCCACTTGCATCCCTGACCCACTCTCTCTTTTTCGGTTTTATAGAAAGGACCGAACTTATTGATGCTGGTGTTGGTGAGATGAGCGTACAGGTTACGCAGAGACGACAGGCTGTACTTCTCAGTAGCGAAACGCACCAGGCCTTCCTGATGAATGTAAACAGTCAGTGGATGAAAGCTCTTCACGCACACATAGATCCTCAGGTCAAACTTGTAGCCGGAGATCAGCAGAGGGTTGCTGATGTACCTCTGTACGATTACAGAGCAGTCGTAGACCAAGTCCTTAATATCCTCAAACATGAAGATCCCTCTGCCTCTGGAGAGATCCACAGGCTTACATATCCAGTAAGCTGACAGTCCTCTGGTCAGACGTAGTTTGTTGTACTCAGCCAGGAAGCGGGTGTAGTCGTTGGGGAGGATGAAAGCGGTGGGACTGAAGTCATAGAAAGCTGGACCGAATGTGGCTCTCATTCTCCGCAGGTTGCGTGCCAAGCAGTCCTTCCAAATGAATTACAAATCATTCTTTTAGTGTGGTCATTGTCAAGAAGGCACTTTTTCTAGTTGATTTCTGTTTGGAAACTTTTTTAGTGGGGTATTCTTGCTTAATCCCCATTAACACCTGGGATTAACATGTGATCTGTGAGTTTTGGTGTGCACCTTTTCTCATCTTTGATTATAAAACAGGTAGCCTATGTTTACATTCTGTTAAGAATAAAAGGAAGTTGCAGAATGATGCTGTGCAAGTACAGTTTCATTGGCCTGATGAGACATGAAATTTAGAGCTCTTAGATGAAGTTTCCAAACCAGGATTGTTATACATCAGCTTAGATCAATACAAATCATAGGATACAATACTTCCTAATAAAAAGGACAAACATATGGATTGTTCCAATGTCTAATTTTCGTTACCGGACGGCACCAAGAGCTCTCTGCATTTCTTTCTCTCTGCAACACATAAAGTTAATACACGTTGAACTGTCACCTTGCGCGTGATGCCAACAGTCTTGGGGTGGTGGTTGAGGCGCTGCCATGGCAGCAATTTGTGATATTCGGAGTTGCGAAATGCAGAGCCCCGCCAGTAAAGATTCCAGTCTTCTTCCTCTCGTTCTCCTTTGTCGTATTCCTTCCATCCTCGCTCCAGAAGCACCTCCCTCACCAGCTCAGGGCCTCTGTCATGTAGTCTGAACACCAGGGATGCAGCCATGCAGCATTGCAAACTATAGATAGAGGAGAAGTACAGAACAGCAATGTAGATAATTTGAGTCTTTGTCTACGATTAAATATCCACTTTATAAACTCATCGTTCCAGACGGCATTTTAACCATCAGGAAATTACAGAATATGGTCTGTAATAAACAGACATTCAGCAGGACAAACCCAAAAGAAAAAGCCAAAAGCCTCTGCAGGCGGCGAGAGGACATTGCAGTGGAGGCAAAGATACCATGTGAGGTGAATTTGAGTCAAAAATGGCACTTCTCAGAGTCTCAGTCACATCAACAACACATAGACACAAAACACATACAGGTTTCATTCAACGTGACTCTTCCCGAAATTAGAAGCACTCCAGACAAGACTATTCAAATAAGGTTATGTTAAAATCACCACTCCTTCTCCAGAGAACTGAATCCAAACTTAATGAGCCGCATTGACACAGTACATCCTCTGGCTGGTGTCAAAGCACCTTGTTTGTGTGAGCTAAAGCGTTTGCATGTAATTCCAAGAAGCCCAACCAAACCTGACACTTTGTCTGGCCACCTGCACAAACCCTAACCCTTCACGAGCTCATTTACCAACACAGAACTTTGTCACATCATTATTTTAAAACATTTACAAAAGAACAGAGTGCTGCATTTCGAACTGCTAAAGATTAATAGATTCTCACACACGTAATAATAATAATGGTAATTTCTTAACAACTCAAAAAACACTGATGCAGAAAATTAAATGTCCAAATGCAAGTGATGCAAGAAAAAAGTATTAGCATAAGCATTAAGATGGTTAACATGTTTTTTCAGAGGCTTTTTTCACACTGACAGGTAATTATTTAGGAGGAAACTCTAACAACATGTACAATACTAGAATATGTAAGTCAGGAACTTCCCATTTCTAAAATAGATGTAATAATAATAATAAACCAATTAGTAATTTACAATATTGAAAAAAGTGTGATTTGTCTTACCTTTGAATGCACATTACCAAATAGTCTCACTTTGTTTCTGCCAGGTAAATGAAGGGTAGATGGTGAGAGTCATTGCTGTTGAACATAGTGTACAGTGTTCTCTTAGCTCCTCTTAGCTCCTCCCATTGACAAAACCAGACTCTCACACAAACAGGCTCAAACTGCAGGGGGTAGGTCTGACAGGTTTTTGTACAGGAGGCGTCTATTGTACAGAACAATGGTTGTTAGATGAATGAATGTCTTTTTTTAGATCTGTATTGTTGTGTGCTTGCTGTTATTGAAGAGATAACTAGTTATTTAATACACAGATAAATGTCAAACAATGCCATCATAGCTAAGGTATATGTAAAGGATTGATGAGAAGATTCTCAGTCATCCCTGTCATAGTTTTTCAAGGAACATTAAAATCAATGTGGATGTCTTGTCCAGTCATGGTGATAATTAAGAGGATAAAAAAATTCCAAAGGTACAAAAAGGAAAGTATATTTTAGAGTTGGATATGACCTGCTTTGGTTAAAATACATTTAGTAGCCACTTGATAAGGGTACAGAGAACTGATCTGTCCACTTTAAGTACAAACCTAGCATTATACGTTTGTTCTACGAGTTATGGTCTAGTTTTATTGGACAGGTTTGGGTGTGATTGGATACATGTATGTAACCGCCCCAGAGTTCAGGATTAGTCCAAATATATTTACATGTTACAGGAAGAGACAAGCGGCATTTTGAAAACGAAAAATACTTAAAGACACAGCAAAATGTTTTCCAATTTCTTATCCTGTCCCTGTGTGATTTGTTCATTTAGCTCAATGCTAACTATGTTTTTAAAAAAGTATTACTTTATTTCTGTATTATAAAATTTTACTGCATCTTTAAGGCAGAAATAAAAAACTAAGCAAGGACCTGCCCCAGTCTATTTTGCTCAGCTTCTGATCACAGAGGTATTATTTTACCCTTGTGTGTTATAGCCATGTTTTCTATTACAGGGTTAAATTTAATGTAGTTGCTGCCAAACATTAATATCATCAGCACAGTGATTTCATCAGCTCATCTAAGAAGAAATTGTGTTGGTTCAAGCAGACAAATCATTACAACAATACTGACACCCAGTGGTAGTTTGAGAATATTTACTGAGTTTTTAATGTGTATTAAATTGTTTATTTGTCTTTTAGAATAGAGTAAGGTGACAACAGTGTAGTGAAGAGGTTGGAGTTCAGTCTCTGTATATCCAGTGGGCTGTGAGTGAGGTGTGTTCTCTGACCTATCTGAATGTGTTGGCACTCCGCCCTGTTTGGGCAACACAGTTGGACTTCCATCTTGACTAAAAAACAGATCTGCAACAAAAGAATATAATAAGTTTGCTAAATGTGTGTAATGAAATCACATACAGCCAGCCAATCATTACTGCAGAAAAGCACTAACGTTATTTCTCGGTTCCATTATGCAGTTAAAGCTATCCAGGATTAATCACCAGGGACAAGATAATTAAATTGTAATATAGACAAAATGGTGTCATTAGAACTGTTTAAACAAGCAATGATAAATCAGTTACTCCAAATAAAATGGGTTAAAACATACTGCCCATAGTGTATTATGGAAATGAGGTCTTATGGCAGGTTCAGACTGTTCCCACTTCTAATCTGGAAATGTGCTTAGAAATTGCCGTACACTGTCTTTTGTGCATATGTACCATTTATAAATGAGCCCCCTAATCTCTGAAAGACACGTGTATAGTTAAGGAAAGGCCATAGCAGTATCATCCAGAGTTTCTGTGATATACCTTTTGCTGTAGAAAACAAAAACAAACATGTCTCTATGTCAAAGTGATAGGCAGCGGCCATCATCACAAACTAAAAAAGAAGTAACTAAAAGAAGCAACCTTTTCTTTGATTTGTGTAAGCTCAAATTACAAAACTCAATTTCTTCTTTTCAGTCTCACACAGAAAAAAACGGCAGACACTCTGAACTATTGATTGACGATAGACTTGAAAAGTTGTGAAGCTATCCTTTGCCATCATCAATTTTCAGCCTAAATGTTATTCTTCTGTCTTTATTTTTATTTTCTATTTTTATTCTTTGTGTCTTATATGTTTAGACATTTTCATACAAGTAGTTTTCTATATTCTTGTGGTTAGAGTAGTAAGAAGTGATTTGGTCCTGCTCAAGACCCTGACTTGAGATTGGATGGGGGACTGTTCTCTCCCCATTTCCCATGACCCCAAGAGCAAACATGTCCAGATTCCTGAATAAAAAGCAATGAATATAACAGAGGGGGAATACCTCAAACTTCACTGTTACAACAGCTGGCTTAAAATGAAAGAGCACAGTATCTTAGTGTTTTTTGTGGTTCAACATGGCCACTAGAGGGCGCAATGTGACACCTGAGCAACTGAAGGCTCACAATCAACAATACTGGGCATCTGTGCCCTGAGCTGTAACTTTCATAGCTGCAGCTTTCTCCCAGACTTAGGACTGACTCAAAATTTGCTAATAAATTCCTAATGATATAGATGGTCAAGGTTGTAGTTACATGGGTTAGGGGTGCAGAAATAAAGCAAGATTGCTTTGTAAGGCTCAGCTTGGGACTAAAAGTCTGTGTATAACGAAGTGCCTCTCTATGTACCATAAGGATTGCTGCATTCAGGTACCACTAAACTTACAGTTAGATATGTGAAACTAGAATTGCTACATATCTATTATTTTATTTAGTAAATATTTCTCTAATGAATACCACAAGGAGGCTGGTGAATGACACAAAAATGCTGCATTCAGGTGTCATAGACAGAAGACAAACTGTATATTTTCAGTATTTCATCTACTTCTATATATTTAAGTATGTCTTCTTACACACTATGTAAACATTCACAGTGGAGGATGAAAAGTATGTGAACTTCTAGACTAATGACTTCTCCAAAAGCTAATTGGAGTCAGGAGTCAGCCAACCTGGAGTCCAATCAAGAAGAAGCGACTGGAGGTGCTGCTTAGAGCTGCCCTGCACTCTAAAAAAACACACACCAATATTAATATTGCTATTCTCATGAATCAGCCTGATGTGAAATGCCTCGAACAAAAGAGCTTTGTGACTTGTGAGCTTGAAAGGGTTACAAAAGTAGCCTATCTCTAAGAGGTTCACACACTTTTTCACTATGCACTGTGAATATTTGCACAGTGCATTTTATAAAAACATATAATTGTTTGTGTGCTATTAGTTTAAGCAGACTGTGTTGTTTGCATATTGTTGGGACTTGGATGATATGAGTAAAAATCCAGGTAGTTCCAACGAGTTTACATTCTTTTTCCTGCGACTGCGTAAACAACTTCCATGTTGTTAGGTTTGTCCCACAGACCGTGAACGCAGCATTACCGTGGAAGGAGTCATGTGATGTCCTGTCATGTGGTACAGTCACTTCCTACTGATTTGGTCCAGAGCTGAAAGACTCTGCTGTATCATGTCGTCTTAGTTAGGCTCCACAGACAGTATCCACCACAGTAAACATGTTATTTCGATACACGTCTAATCGTTGTGCGCCCCTGAGCCCGGCTTTGTGGCTAGTGGCGTGTCTGGGATGTTTGTTGGTCCGGTCCGGAGCAGAGGACAGCAGCCCGTGGTACCAGGATCTCTGCAGGTAAAAAAAAAAAAACACGCCTCCGGTTTAAACACACTGCAATTAGAAAAATAAATAATAACAACCATAAAGGCTTCAGTATTTCACCTCTTGTGTAGAGAGCGATAGATAGTAAAGCTAAGTTTAATTTAGAAATATGTCATTAGATAATTTATTTGCATGCTCGCCCGGTTTCACAATATAAGAAGGTCTGCTGTTAAATTTAGCTCATCATCAGCTCTTTGTTTCAGTTACAATATCAACTTTTACATTTGCTTTGCTCGCCAACGTTAACAGTGTAAGCTAGCTTACACGTAGGTGAAAATAATCTTTGGAGGAAAAACAAAACATGCTTTTTGCTGAGTTTTAATCAGCTAGCTAACTCATTGCTGAATTAAATTTAACTCCAAAAACAAAAATGTGCAAAAGGAGTTGGCGGTTATTTGTTTGGTGTTATCAAGCTAAAGTGTAGCCTAGCTAACTGCTAACCTTACATGAAAGGTGTCACAGCTAAAGCTAAACGGTATCAACGTCAGATGACATGTATCTGATTACAGGAAAAAGTCATGACAGTCTCTCCAGGTAGGCAGCAACACTGTGTTTATTGTGGCTAAAGTGAGTATTACAAGCTGACATGTTGTCCTCCTTTACTGGAGCTTGGTTTAGGCAGCTGCTGTGCAAATATTGACACAACAGTAGTAGCACCTCAACCTGTAAGGTTGCATTTCATTTCCGTGTTTTCGCAGAATTTGCTACGCCACTTTTGAGGTTAAGCCGAAATAAGTCACAAGAAACTTTTCTATGAAATAAAGTTCAATTGCAATTATGCAATACTTGGATAAAAATTAAATACTATCATGATTTCCTTTATTTTACAGTTTCAAATGCAGGACAATACAACGTAAAGGCAACACTTTAAAAAGGGGAGAGGGAAGAGTCACTGGAAAATATTAGTTTATGTTCTGAGCCCATGCAAGTTGGAAAATAATGGGTGACTCAACATAATCACAGCTACAAGCAGGACAAAACTGCAACACATGAGGGCTCCAGCTAACAATTTCTTTTATTATTGCTTAATCTTTTGGTTATTATCTTTATGAATGAATCGTTAGAGCTATGAAATGCCTGAAGGTGAAGGTAAAGTCTTCAGATAGCCTGTTTTAAAAAAATATATTTTCAGTTTATTACTCCATGAGACAAAAATAACCAGATCCACACAAACTGAGAAGCTGGAAACAGGTCATTTTGGAAACTTTGCTTGACAAATGACTAAAATAATTATCAGATTATCCGAAAGGTTACTGAATGTGTTTCATGTCATTGCAACGGGAATATTGTAGCACGGAAATGATCAGTTGTTTAACAGAAAATTGACAGACACCACTTTCAACTACAATCTTTCAAGCCAAAAAGCTCAATATATGCTGGCTACAGTTTCTAAAATATGACGATTTGCTGCTTTAATTCTATAATAAATAATTTTTTTTAGTTGGTCAGACAAAACAAGCAATTTGAAAGCAACACCTTGATGTCAGGAAAATTGTTGTGGGCTTCATTCACTATTCTGACATTTTAAGACTAAACAATGTATAGATTAAAAATATTCATGTAATAGATCACTGACCATTGTTACCATTACAAAGAGCTCTGTAAATCAGATAATCAACATTAAGAATCGAAATTGATCCGATGCTTCAGGTCTGAAACCTTTGGGTCTGATGTAGGCCAAGTGTGTACATTGCCTAAATGTTCAGGCTTAACTCTGCTTCTTTACTTAATTTATTTTCTTCTTTGTGTTGCAGTTATAAATGGGAGGCTATAGACCAGGACAGTAATGTCATCTACACGCTAAAGCTCTGTGAGTCTTCACCACCAACCCCCTGTGACGCCAGCACCGCTGTCTGCGCTCGGGACCTCAACACCAGCAAAGTTACGTCTGTCGGTGAGTACAGTCCACTGGTGCACACTGGGACACAGTTGTATATCTGTAGATCTGCTATAGCCTTGTTCTCTCCACAAGACTAAATTAGATTGTTTTTAATAAGCGGTTCTTACATTTATTTTGCTCTGGTGTTGGACGCACACTGCACGATTTTTTTATGCTGCTGATTTCCACAACAACTCTGCCATCTTTGCTGCACTTTGAACATCATTTCAGTTCCTCCTGTAGATCCGGAGGGCGACAACAACCTGTGCAAAGTTTCAGATTTCAGATTTAAATATGAGTTATCATGATGTCACCTTTGTCTCCACTAGGAGAGAAACTCTGTGTAATAAAAGGCTATAAAGTGTGTTTGAAGCAGGTAGAGGACGGAATCCAACCTGTTGGAGTTTCACCCACCTCATTATACTACTCTGTTAAAATCCTAATCACTTGGTGTGTGTTTCTGCGTAGCAAAGTGCTTGTGAACTGACTTACTGTTAGTGCTGTAGACTCTGATGCCTCCCAAGTGTCTGATGACAACCACAAAACGCTCTTTAGTGGATCTGCAGGAAAATTATCTACATCCTGTGCGATGTTGTGTTTATTTAGCTGTGGTGCCATTGTTTTGGTCATAGTTTGATCACACACACTGCGTCTAGTCTGTTTCTGTGTGAACCGTGAAATTACCTCTGAATTATCTGGCTCCATGTGGTCATGGGTGTTTTCAACTGCTGCACATGCATAAAAATCGGCCTGTAGTCGGGTATGTCTGTTGCTGACATACCCTCTGAGGGGTTTCCTTAATGCTAAGTGATGCTGTATGGATCAGCGCTTTATCAGTACATTAGCAGATCTGATCTCTGTGCTGATGAGGCTGAACCTGCTGCTGCTGTGTGTCAGCAAGATCTCTGTCCTGGACAAGTCACTTCAAGCTGGAAGTCAGCGATGGGGCTATAAATTTAGCACTGCTCACCACCCTAAAAGTTAATAAAATGTCTCTCAGCAATCAGAAATCATCAGTAATCTCTGAGATGCTGATTGATTTAGATTAACGTTATTTATTTGATTTCTTTTTTACTCAGTCAGCCATTTTTATTAAGAATACATACAACCACAAATAAATAAACCAGTTGTTTGTTTAGCTATAACAGAGATATTAAAGTGATGCTGATGCAGGTACTGTTTGGGTCGCTGTGTACAGATTATGAATAGAAAGCAAAGCAGCTTGTAATACAAAAAAATTTTTCGAACTGTTTTTAACCAGTGAGGAAAAAGACTGGAAGTTATAGTGGCCTTCAAAATAAAGGCCAAGATTACCGAACAGGAAATAAAATGTCCCCAAACCATGTTTGCCTATGGTATCACACCATTTCAGCTTTGAAAGGGTTTTGGACTTCTTGAAGACCAAATGTATGTTAATCTAAATAAAAATACATAATAATCTGTTTCTGTTGTAGCTAGCTAGCGTTTGCTTTGCTGCTGATTAGATTTACTCCCGACAGACAAGAGACAGTCATCATTTCTACGTCCAGATGAGGGCGTTATCACTTGAACGTAAACAGATGTTGTTTGGGGACATTTGTTGAAACAAATGCTGTCATTTTACTTGGAACAGCAGTCTCTCTTTAACTGTTTAACAACAGCATAAAACATGTAGGTCTTTGTTGGGGCTGCTAAACCAGCGTCAGAAACTCTGGCACAGCAGTCCAGCAGTACCTGTATCAGGATAACTTTATTACTCTCTATGCTGGTTAGCTTTAATTAACTTAGTTTTATATATTCTCAAAAAGCTAAATTGCTGAAAGAGTCAAAATTGTTTAAATAAATCTAATAATCTAAATCTGATCTAAATAACTGATCATCACCAAACTAGCCAGCACTGCATGTATATTGTTAGTTATTTTGAATGTTAAGTTTGATAAATTAGTTATTACTTTCCATATTAAAAAGGATTTTCACGTAACGTTTGTGTAATAAGTCAAACCACACTGTCTGTACAGTTATGGTTAACTGGTAGTGCTTTTATTAACACTGTATGTCAGGATTGCAGCTGGAGTTGCTGCCTCCCCTTCAGACCTGGCCTTCAGTGAACAGACACAGCCCTGATCTCTATTTAATTACGATGGCGTAAATTGATTAAGTTTGGTTTAAGGCAGTGGCCTCAAAACGTTTTCTGTCATGCCTCTGTTTGGAAGCACTAAAACGATCTTTCCTTTCACTTCCTGTAAACCAGTTTAGATGAAATAATATTGGGGAGCTGACTTGGTTAGCCGAGCAACAGAAAAATTATCAGCAACAAATTTGCTAATTGATTAATGGTTTCAGTTGTTTTTGTCAACAAAAAATCTTAAATATTTGCTGATTCTGGCTTCTTAAAGCTGGAATCAGCTGCTTCTTTTTATTTGTTTTGTATCATTTTAAATGAATATATTTGTATTGTGGACTTCCTCTTGGGCTCTCAGCCTGTGTGTTTGGATGATTAATCAAAAAAATGTAAACAGATGAATTAATAATAAACATTAGGTGCAGCTTTAGAAAATCTTCACCAGAAAAGTGAAGCTGAATATTAGAATTTTATTGAAACAACATTATGAAGAACACAAACTTCGTGTTTCCCTTCACATTTGCACAAGTTACTTTTGTGCAAAATAAAGCTTCAAGTCGATCGAAAAAATAATCATTTTCAGAAATTTCGGTTTCCACCTTTTCAAATGTCAGGATTTGCTGCTATTCTTTGTCTTATATCTGAATATTTTGGGGCTTTGGGCGATTGGTTGGTCAAAACAAGCATTTTAAAGAGGTTTTAAAAATGTGTGGGGTCTGTGCTGTGAGGCTTGACACCAATGATAAAAGGCTTTGCTTCCCTGTCTCAAAGACGCAAGGTCGTTCTGATATATTTACAGTAATCCTAAGAGCAATATAGGCTTTGTCCAAATGTCTTTACTTCAGCTTTAACTTATCTGTTTTCTTGACAAGCTTTTTTTGCTTGTCAAAAATCTTTCTATCTTGGTTTTTACATATAGGGTTGCTGTCAGAATGAAACTTAGGAACTCACCTCGTAAATGTGAAAGCACTCCTGTGTGTTTATTGTTCCCACATCAATCAGATTCATTCAACTCAAAATGTGTAGCGGGTCGCATGCAACCCCAAGCTATGGGCAACCTGGAGGAAGTGCCCCACAGTTTGAAAAACACTAATTAAATGTTTGGTTAGGCCAGGAGACAAATGTGCTTTCATTAACAGATTCATTTGTGATGCATTTCAAGATGATTTATGGACAGAAACCTTAATCTGTTATGCAATCATCTGTTCTTATTTATGTTCTATTTAAAGGCTCCCCACATAGACTTTAGCTACAGGTCCTTTACATGTGGTTTTAAATCTGAATCTGTACTTTCGCAGTTGCAGAATCAGCGCCTTTGTTGCAGAACTTGTGGTATAATCATATTTTTCATACTGTAATTACACCAGACCATATGCTAGATATCATATGTCACCGGATATTGTGCACAGTGGATCAAACATTTTCCTTTTGATTGTACTTAAAGATCACTTTAGATTTTAGACACAGGTTTACTCTTGACTACGTTCGGGGCTGTTTCTCAATTTCAGTTACATTACTGTCTTTGATTTTGCCCATGACCTTTCTAAAAAAGACAGGCTGCCAGGCAGAGTTATTTCAGAGTCCAACAACAACAGCTTGTCCTGCAGTCTGAGGTCTTGACCTTCCCCTTGTGACAAATTGGCTTTTTTTGGAGCTCTCAGCCAGAGAGTGTGTCATCCGACACAGATTTCTGAGCATGACAAATAGCCATGTGACTCAGTAAAGTCTCCGAACTGAAGATTGCAGACTCATGTTGTTGGTAGGGGTATGTTCGCGGCTTATTTTGTAAAGATGTCCTCATTAGACAAGACGAAGATCACACATGGAAAGTGAAAGAGCTGCTAAACAGGAAGCAGTGTGGTCAGATGAGTTGGAGTTTTATTATGCTGGCTGACTAATCACATGACCAAGGAACACATCATCGGGCAAAAACGCTGTCTAACACAAATAGACTGAAATATCTCTACCTCCTTCCCTCTCTCTCTGTGCTGCTGGCTTCAGGCTTTATTCATGCTTCCTTGTTGGCTGTGCTCAGAAACCTCACGTGATCCACCCTCACACTTTTGACATTCAAGTTTCTTTTGCTTCCTCAAATCAAAATCTTTGGAGTAACAAATGTTTACCTCACTGTAGAGTTCAAAAGTGCCCGTAAAATGTTTTGTTGCTTGCTCTTTCTGTAACTGGACTACATGTACGCTCGTATTTTCATAATAAAAGTATTGGAATTAACATTTTTTATTATCTATAGTGTTCTATGGCTTTTTGGATTTTTTTTCTATTAAATGTTAAAAAATATCAAAGTTCCATCACAAAGTCCAAGGTGTTGTTTTGTTTTGAGTCCAAAAGATAATCAGTAAACTATCACATAAGGCACAAGACAAAGGAAAACTTCAAATCATCCCAATTTAAAAGATGTAACTAGGAAATGTTTATCTTTTTTAATTAATTAACTTCAATGATGAATACCTTGGTCATTATTTTTCTATCTTTCTAATCAGCTGATAATTTTAGCTCTAACAGGAATATAAGAAAATAACATGACCAATAATTCAGAAATTGTCCATTCTGCATAAAGAGTACTTTCCCTATTAATACTTAAATTACATTTTTAGTGATAGGCTAATACTTCAGAACTTTTTCGTAAGAAAACAAGATCAGTTTTGACATCAAATTAAAGAGGTGCAAAAGAAAAGCAGAAACTCCGGAAAACCGTAAACAAAATGTACATATAAAATTCAGTGAAACCATGCATGCTGTAAAATCCTGCTCTTTGCTCTGTATGTGCACGCTCATTATCCTTCTGCTCAGTGGATTTCAAACCGTCACGTTACTGCCAAAGTATAGATATCACACAGGGCTTAAAGTTGCAGCGGTGCAACAGGTTGGGACATGAGCAGTGTTTCATCTGAAGAGTCTAATGATTGGGACAGTCCAGGCTACAGTTGAGTTGTTTTTGGTGTTAGTAGGTCAAAGTGTTCAGTTACATTCCTTTATGGACCCTTTGTGATAACAGCCCCGCCGTATCAGAGGGAGCAGAGAGCACACACACACACACACACACACACACACACACACACACACACACACACACACACACACACACACACACACACACA
>JAPMOB010251405.1:0-39434 GCA_029875015.1 Lepomis gibbosus
GATAAAGCGTCAGGGCTTAAGTTGGGTGTTGTGAAATGCGTAAAAATATGCATAGATCTTTCCCAGTCACAGCAATGATGGTCCAAAATTTTGGGCCAGACCTTCACAAATTATGTAAACTAGTAAACTATGATGATTAACAGGATAGTAAAGCATAAAGGTTTGAAAGGTCACAAATCAGAGATCCTAAGAATGAAAGCCAGTCAGTAGCATGTGAGATTTATTTCAAAACACCTCTGGCCTCTTGTTTCAGGTGAAGCTGTGTGACTTTGGGTTTGCTCGGATCATCGGCGAAAAGTCGTTCAGACGTTCGGTGGTCGGCACACCGGCTTACCTCGCTCCCGAGGTCCTGAGGAACAAAGGCTACAACCGCTCTCTGGACATGTGGTCGGTGGGAGTCATCATCTACGTCAGGTAGGAAACTCATGTGAAATCTTTATAGACTCAATTTTAAATGCTCTTTCTTTGTTTAGCTCCGATATCTTTGTTTTACTTGTTATTTCTCTTTTAATGTGCTTTGTTTTTTTTCCTGTCTTTCATGTGTTTTCTTTCTTTCTTTCTTCTTAATTTTTTACATTTTCTTGTAGTCCTCAGCAAAACACCTCAATCTGCAATCAAATGCCATAATGGCATTATCACAGTGAACTGAATTGTAGGTTAAATCTTTCAAATCTGCAATGTGATTTCTGTATTTTATAAAACTCACCTGGTTTGTCTTTTCTGCAGTCTCAGTGGGACGTTCCCTTTTAATGAAGATGAGGACATCAATGATCAAATCCAAAATGCTGCCTTCATGTACCCTCCACATCCCTGGAAGAAAGTTTCCCAGGAAGGTACGTAATATTATGGGCCACAGCCTCTTCTGCAGTCTATAACATACTGTGTTATTAATAAAGACATGTTCATGTCCTGCCTGTACACTGTAGCACTGTTTGGCAGGAAAATAAAATATTTTACGTCCCTTGTGGGGAATCCCAACGTCCACTGCATGTACCTCAACCTAAACAAACAATTGTCATCTATGCAATATTCCTCCATCGGAATATAAGAAAGCAAAGGGTATATTTATCAATCTTTTCATTTTTAAGGGTTGTGATTGTTTGCTGTCGAGCCAGCTAGCTACCACTGAAGCCATAGATGTACCTTGGGCCGGGCACTTCTGACATCCATAAATCCTAAAATTTTACAGGGCAAACATTGCTAAATGAATGTTCATGAAATGTGATATTTGTAAATAATAAAATAAACATTTAGCTTTAGCAAGTTTTGTCTCTAAGATTTTGGGCGTTACCTGTAGTAATAATGATGGCCCAAAAATTATGTGAAATTGCGTACTTTTAAGTCAACAACCATTTTCAAATTTTCCCAAGCCCAGTGGCTGCAAGGCATCTAAACCCTCTAAAACCCTGATAACTTCGATTTTAAACCAAGCGGGAAGCTTCCGGTCTACAATATGAAGCGAATGCGGAAGTCCCTGAAACCTGCATTCTATTGAAAATCCAGCAGGGGGCGACTCTTCTGGTTGCAAAATGACCCTACTTCTCAGCTGAATAATTACCCCAGTAAAAACACTTTCCCGATGAGTTTATGGTCTCAGTCGCTAGTTTCAAGTCGTCTTCAATACAAAATGATGTTCATTTAGTAAATTATGGTCCCATTTATTTTTAAATAGACCACAAAGCAGAGTATGTTTCAGGGCGGGATTATCTATGACTGACAAGTCGTTACTAAGGCAACCTTTTAATCAGGCTAGAGCTCACTCATATTGGCGCTTTGTAAATTTAACCAGCGCCGTTGAAAAAGCTTATTAGGAGTCGGCTGTTCACTTTCTCTGGTGAGAACATTTAGTTTTCAGACGGTTGTTCTCTAGACAAACTTATCAGCCTGTTAAAATTACCTGAGTTACAGTTGCATGTAGCTAAGCTAGCTAGCTAGCTCCACACACGGCCGTTAGCTCCGCCATATCGCCACTTCCAGGCCCTGCCTGGTTGCAAAAACTCGACATGGTGACGCCCTATGGGCCAAACTCGAGGCTTCAAAACGGCAGTCCACAAACCAACGAGTGACCTCACCATGACTATGTCCATTTCTTATATGCAGTCGATGCTTTGTACCAATGAAGCATCATTTTCTTCAGCTTAATGTCTCATGTGCACTGGTATCCTCATTATAATCAGTTTTTGGAGTATCCTGGTTATGAGTACAGCATGCAAATCATTTTCTAGGTGTTTTTTTTTTTTTTTAAAAATCCTGGTTTTGAGAAACCTGATGAGATTGACTGACAAATCGGGATGTTTGCAGGTGCCTCATCAGCTCAAGTTACATAGCAGTTAGTCATTTAAACAAAAGTAAAATAATGATGTTTAACATGCTTGAATAAGGGAAAGTAACCCGTGTTTTCCATTACCTGTTATAGGAAAGAGAAGCTAAAGCATCCAGGTCCAGGCAGCCAGAATAAAAAAACAGAGATGGAATGATCTTGATCAAAACCAGGATATGACTCAAAAAACAGGATAATCGCGCACACGTAAACGCTTGGTGGTGTCAGTGCCCTTCCTCTACCAACAAATATAAATAGTGTGACCAAATGAATGCTTTGTTTCACCTTTCTGTGTGAGTCGTGGTTATTTTTTGTCCTCAAACATCATCCTGCTGCAATATGATCGCTTCAACACGTCCTTGAAGTCAATTCGAGCCATTCTCTGCTGCTGCGTGACTCATGTTGCTGTCGTCATTGTCTCTAAATGCATCCGCCGAGTGTGTTGGCTGGAATTGTCCTGTTGACTACGAGACGGATTTAAATCAGCCTGACTCACTCGCTCCTCGGCCGGATCCCCGAAGCGCTCTTCACCTTCCCTCCGCCTCCTCATCCAGCCAGAGCGACTTCAGCTGGGCTTCAGAGTAAATGTTGTAAAAGTCGTTTCTGTCAGCCACAGGAGGATTAAATGTCAGAGAATAAACTCTTGAGTGCGTCAACAAATCTGCATTTTCAAAGATCACTTAAAAAGAAGACGCTTTAAAGGGCTTCTGTTAAAGAACTCGTTTTTTTTCCTCCGCCCACATGCAACCACGATTCAAGCTTTTTAATTCAGAAGAAGTTAGGCCGCTTTTGAACTTCTACCTTTTGTTGTGACCACAAACATCAAATTTTGTTTCATGATCATAGAGCTGAATATTAAACATGTGGCATGAAACAGTCAGATATGGTCAGCTTATGCTTTTATGACGTGCGATCCAATATAGCAAATAGTATCCAATCATGTTCTAAAGCTGACAGTAAGAAAAATACTTACTGAGAGATGTAGATATCTTGCTTGGAGTGTTGGATAGACTGACAACGCCATCCTTTGGCCCCACTGCTATAAAAAAACGTGGGTCCTGTGACTCCCTGAGAAAGAGGAATGAGGGAGGGGAGAAATATCCTGGCAGTTCTTGGAAAGAAAGTTAGACAGACAGGGGGTATTCATGTGGTGGTCCATTCATGTGCATAATACCAAGCGATGGAGGCCCCTGAAGACCTGAGGGGCCCAGGGGTCCCGGAGCTGTTCAGACCACTGACCCTTGAAGAAATGTTAACATCATGTTAGCTTTGCTCATTAGCCCCGACTGGCCCCTCACCACAGGGGAGGGGCCCCGACCCTTCATCCTCCTCCCCTCCCCTGCTTCATCCCTCCCTCTGTTGCACACTCGACCCTCGCTTTACCTCAACATTTCCTCGCTCATCACGTCTTCCTTTTTCCTTCTTCTTTCTTTCCTCCCTTGCAGCGATTGACCTGATTAACAACCTGCTGCAAGTTAAGATGAGGAAGAGGTACAGCGTTGACAAGACCCTCAGTCACCCCTGGTTACAGGCAAGTACATTAATAAAATCAAACATTTATATTCAATCATTTTGGGAGGGATTTGTGAATTTATTTAAAGGTTAAATTAGTTTGAAAGAGAAACAACAACATAGGCAGAATCACCTGGACTCCTCCCAAACAAAGACTGAACGAGGAAGCTGAAGTTAAATTAAACAAATTAACTAACTTTAATACTTCTGTAACAGCTAAATAGAAGTGTAAACACTGGAATAAAGCTTAGACAGGGATGTAAAAAAGGACCAAAAATTTTCTTTTAACAATGAAAGCCAGAATAAAGTTCTGGAGTAAAGAGCTCAGTAATAATATCAAAACTTCATAGAAACTTAAAAAACTTTTTAGTTTTTCTTCTTGCTATATATAACTAGTTGTTATCACATGACTGAACTTCCATACTCACTGTAGGTCACCTGATGAGCACACTCCCTCTGATTGAACACAATGAAATATGGTTGAAAGCCCCAGAACATTTTGTCCTGGCGGTGGCACAACAGGGAAGGTCATGGTGTTACCAAAATCAGTACGATTCACCCTCTGGGGACCATCAATATCACAGTGAGTTTGATGGCAATTTGGCCTGTAATTCTTAAAGTAGTTTAGCCTCTTCTGTTGGTCTTTAATTAGTTTAATAGAGGATCTAAGGGACAGAGAGTGTTGAAACTGTCAGTTTCAACACTCTACAATTTTGTACAATTTTGGGCTGTATAAATACAATAAACTAGTGGAAAGATGGATGAAACAGTTGACATTCTGGGCCCCAACATAAAGTAATAACCTTGGGACCAGTATCTCTGAGGGTGTGTTTGTTTTCCCTACCAGGACTACCAGATGTGGCTGGACCTGAGGAACCTGGAGTCCCGGATGAATGAGCGCTACATCACCCACGAGAGTGACGACCTGCGCTGGCATCACCACGCCCAGCTCAGTGGGCTGGACTACCCCACGCACCTCTGTAACGGGCCCCGCGGCAACAGCGGACAGGGAATGGAGCGCTATCAGGAGCAGGAGGAGGAGCTGGAGACCCTCAGTGAGAGGGTCAGTGAACTCTGAGGACGGGGCCACGTGTGAAGAGATTCATCTCCGACGTGAGACAAGAAACAGCAACTGTGACAAAATGAAAGAAAGCACAACATTTAAACAAGCGAGGAGACATTTTAAAGAGCCGTTAAATGCAAACTTTTACTAAAATAACTTACAAAGCCTCATTAAAATACCAGTTTAAATTTTCACAGCCCATTGAACCAAATAAGGATGGTTGTTTAGGATATTAGGGAGTTTAAGCTGTAAACCTTTTCTATGAAGGTGCATTGGATTCACAAAAGGAAAATAAATCTCATAATTACTTATCTCATCTGTATCTCATTATTATGAGGAAAAAATCCTGCAAGTTAGCTACAGCTAGAAGCCCATTAAGATCCGTGTTTTGCCCTTGCAAGATATATATTGTAACTTTTTTTATTCTGAATTAATAGTTTTCATAGTTATTTTATTCCGTACTTACAAAGTGCTTGTTTTTATGTGAAGGCCTTATTTTAAGTATTTTTATAACTGGATTACTGCATTTAGTAGGTACAAGATCCTTGTTTTGTAATGTTAAAGTAAGGATTCATACATATTTTATCTCATGATTATGAGATTGTTGTTATAACGTACCAGATAAAGATTTAGTGATTATTTTATCTTCGTTTAGTCTATTTTTGTTGATTATTACAAATGAAAGAACAATATTTTGCCCCTTTTGTCCCTTATAAACAAGTAAATAGTGATGTATGATCATACCTTATAATTACAAATTCCTAATTACAAGATATGCATTTTGTGATTAAGAGATAGTGATCTTGTAATTTCAAGTCATAATTTTAAGATAATACGAGCACTGATTAGATAATTGCTAGACCTCATAATCAGTTCCATATATTATTATTAAAAGACAAGGATCTATAATTTCTGGATATTGATCTTGCTAGTATGTATACAGATCTCCTAATTATGAAATGCATGATTAGAAAATGAAAAAGATGTTTTTTCTTTGGTGATTGCAATGCACTGCCGTAGTTTTCAGCCTCGACCCTCTAGTTATGTATCAGAAAGGCTAAAAGTAGTACTTCTTTTAGACAATCAGAAAAATCAAGATGCTACAGAAACGTAGCCTTTGATTTACATTTTGAAAACACAAAACTTCCCAGTTTGTGCCTCTCTTTTAATAATCACTTTTTCTATAGATAACACTTTGCACTGCTGATTACGGTTACGTTATGGAAATAAGCCACAGCTTTAAATTGAATTAATATTGAAAAAGAGAGGTAGATCACTATCGAAATTTTAGTTACTCTCTCTTAGCCACCATACATTTTATCACAACTTTCTTTTAGTTTTGACTTTGTGTACAGTAAATGTTAAATTGCTTGTTTGATAAAATAATTTATACATTAATCAACAGCTCTAAACCGGTGAGCAAGAAAACAAAGAAAAGCGTCATCTTCGCTTTGCATCTTCGTCCATGACAGAAAGGTTGTTTTTTGCATGTAATGTGTAATTATTTAAAACTATAAATGTCTTCTATAAGATTTAAATTCTAGTGAGGACACTTGATATGTTTTATTTTGTAGGGTAGCAGTGAAATGTCAGGGGTTTTATTCCAAAAGGACATATCCAAAAGTTCAAAACTGACTGCATTTATGAAAAACAATTCACTATGATGATAAAGTACTGTATGTTTCAGGCATCGTTTATTTCCTGAAAATGGATATGTAGCATTTTGGAATGAAAATCCTCAATCGCTCAAAAAACAGTGCCAACAAATACCAAAAACCGCAAGATATAAATATTTTCGTTTGTCAGTATTTTTCTGGTTCTGTTTTTCTGAACACTGTAACCACAGGTATCCAACACTGACAGAAATGTTTAGATGTTTTTGCATCACCAGGGGTTTAATTTTTTTTTTTTAAATCTTTGTGAGATTTTAAGTTCACAAATCATTTAAGGCTGTCTGGACCACAGGAAGGCAACAGTAGCAGCTCCCTTTTTAGTGGGTGTTGCCAACTGTGGTTTAACAACAAAATGGCCGCCTGTCAGTCAGTCTGAAGGCCATTGAACATTCAAGTCATTTTTTTTCTGAGAAAACAGTTACTAAAATATATATTTAAAACAAAGCGAGTAAAACTCGCTTGTGTTTTCAAAAAATAGCATTGTGTGTCTGTTGTTTTCAATCCGACAATTTCACCTGAATGCTATGTAGCGTCTTCTATAAACATTATGAATGTTGTTAGTTTCTCAACACATTTACCCTACGTATAGCCCAAATACACGCCGTTCTAGCTTTCTGTGGGATACGTCTTAAAGGCCATGATCACACTGGAAGCTTTTCTGATGTGCTGCATATTTATCTCAAAATGTAGCCGAGTTTGCCTTTGGGTTCAACATTGAACAGCAACATTAGCTAAAGAACGCAGATTGTAAGAGTTTATTATGGGTTAGATTAGATAATAAAACCATGTTTTCACTGTTTTCACTTTTGATAAGTTAGCTAATGCTAGCAAGATAGCATGTTAACTGCTTTTCAACATGCTCTCTGTTTTCTAGTGTCACAGCTGTGCATTACCTTACAGTAGAGGGGAAAAAACGCCTTATATGTGGTCATAGCCTACGGTGAGCTGTTGGTCCCGTGTTGCCTTGCTTAAACACACAGTAAAAACTAAAAAGTTACTAACTTATCTGTATCACTTGTATTTTAATTCAGTTAAACAAAACGCTATCATGATTCTGACTAACGACCCAGTCGCATCAACTTTAAGGTGACCAGATTTCTGAAATGAAACCATTGTTTTGGTTTTGTGGTCAGTATGTCATTAAAAACTGATGTCACCCTTTTTATTTCATATATAATAACATTTTATTATATGTGAAATAAAAGGGTGACAATTTCGGGTTTATAATCTTTCAAATATAACTCTTATGAATTAAATAATGTAGAGTCATAAGGATAATTGCAAAAGAGATCATGTCTTTATATATCACTCAGAGCAAGTCGTGTTAATTACAGGCTACGTTCCGTTTTCCAAATATAAAAAAAAGGATATTAGACATCAGCCAACCAAACAAATATTTCATCGGCAACAACAGGCTCACTTTTCACGATCGCTTTTCGCCTGTCTGCTCTGCTGTTCAGTCTTTCTGGTCACATAAAATCTGATTTCATGTCTGTTAACACCTTATAGAGTCTATGATTAACACACAGTTAAAAAGGGGGACAGGCCACCAATAACTGGGATGTCTGGTCACCCTAATCAACATTGATAATTTTACAATACACAATAATTCTGGACTAAAACCATTAAAACAGGGTTGCTAACATCAGTGAATTTGCTTACAGTCAAAGATGTAGAAAGAGCTATCACCAAGAGACAAACTTTGGTCTTTGTCATGCAAATTTGTACCACTGACTTAATTGCAAACCATCTTCAAAGTGCTGACCTTCAGGAACGTTGAGCCAGAGAGTGCAAAACCCAGCTAAGCTAAAAATAACTGGAGCTGTGTAATGCTAACTAGGTATGTTACCGTTAGCTTGCCAGCTACAGTAGCTCATCAACAAGCCCAACAAGTAGTCACTACATCACCAAACCTCCAAAACCACCCATTTAATGAGAATTAATGGCTTCTTTTTTTTTTGTACTTAATGAGAAAACAGTTTGCTCCATCACGTTTTGTTTTTTGTTTTTTTGAGCATGGAAAATGGAGCCTGTTACAACCCCTCTGGCTTGCTGTGTTTCTGGCTTCCAGGCAGTAAAATCTGAGAACATTTCATTGGGTTTTTTAATTTCAGATCATAGAACATGACTTCAAACCTTTTTCCAAATCATTTTGGCACTTCTCGTTTTTTCCCTCCTACGGTCTTTTTCCACCAGAACACACGGTGGGCGGCTGTAGTGATCACTGCAAATTAATTTTAAAAGTTTATAGTTTATTGCCCTTTGTGCTGCTCAGTGGACAGTAATGGTTCAGAAAAGGCCTCCCGTCACGCTCTACGGGACATCTGTTTACCGATAAGCAAGGCAAAGTTGAACCGCCACATTTTGAACTCCTCCCATACAGAGACAAAGGAGAACAGCATGTATCAAGGTTATTATATTATTATGATACTGCCATAGATATGAAAAATAAGGGCTGTTTCTCTGAAGGCCTCGTCTTCTTCGTGCCTGCCTCTCGCTGAACAATGCTTCTGTCTTCTCTGAAACTGAGCCGGGAACACAAATTTCTCATGTTTCTCTGTAAAGGTGACTTATAAGCATTTGTTTAAATACTTTTTTTTTGTAATTGTGTGTACAAATGGTCCAACAGTGGTGTGTGTGTGTTATCTATTGCAAAGAAACTGTAGATGACTGGAGGTGCAGGAGCTCTGGGTGCAGCTACAGTCTGCCACCGAAGATATATACAGGCTATTATAAGGACTATTACAAGGGAAGGTGAGGTTCTGTCAGGTGATCAGGAAACAGTACTACTAATTTTCCCACAGACATATGCCTGACATGCCTGTCTGAAAACACAACACCTCAAGTTTGAGCTTGTGTCTTTGGGAGTCCGAACTTTAAAGATTAAACTCAGGAGTCCAAACTCGAGAATTAGGACTCAGGAAACTGTTGATGACAGCGAGATGTGGTCTGAAACACCTGTTATCCTCACTGTAATGTATATTTATACTATAAAAAAATAGATATCATACACCACACTGCAAATGCTTGATTTAATTTATATATGTTTATTTATTATAAGTGTGGTGAGAGCTGTAAATATAACTGTGTTCAAACAGAAAGCAAAGCAAATTTTTCATGGGAATTGTGCAAATACGAAAAATTTGCTTATTGACGTGAGTTGAAAATGTTCAACTTGAGCTTCTACTCTAAAAGTAAGCGAGGAAGTTGAACCACCTCTATAATCTGGAAATATGTGTGTAGATAATTTAACCAATCAGCATCATGATGTAGTTATTTCAAGATCCTTATGTTTAGGTTCATAATAGTAAACCAGATTAATGAAGGCAAAAAAATTGCGGAATGTGTTTAAACTCGCTCGAGTAAACACAAATACTCCTGCGGTCAAACTCGCTTCGCTTTCTGTGGGAACACACCATTAGGAGCGAGAACAACACAAGGCAATGCTGTAGTATTAATTAAAAATAAACATCTAAACTTTACTTTCAGACAAACCAATTTGGCAGCAGAAAATTTTGTATTTTGACTCTGGGACCAATAATTTAACATACAAAGTGTATCTTATGTTTAAAAGACATCAGAGACACCAGGAAATAATCAAAGGGCTTCTAAAGACTGTTTCTCGCTGGGGAAGACAACAGATGTTGATCAGCAGGTCATCTCAAAACTTTTGGGATTACAAGGAAGACACTACTCTGTGCCAAGAAATAGTCCCTCACATAATCCCCGAAAAAAAACACAACTTGGCCATTTTACACATTGTTTTTTGTTTGCATTTAAAAAAACACAAGTGGATTTTAATGCCACGCTAACGGTTTGCCGCTGCTTTCTGTTTTTGTGCTATGCTAAGCTAACCGTGCTCCAGCTTCCTATTTACGGGAGAGATATGAGAGCGGTATTGATCATCTCATCTAGTTCTCTGCAAGAAAAGGGCACAAGTGTGTTTCCCGAAATGTAGAAAATATTCTTTTAATGGAAGTATACTTTTACACCCTTGGACAAATGTTACCTCGACAAGTTTCAGAAGGTAAATTTGCACTCCTACTAAGTTTAGTTGAGTAGAATATTTTCATACTTTGGGATTTGGGTATCTCCAGACAATCCTTTAAGGATTTAAACTCTACCAGCAGGGGATTTTAGTCAAGATCTAGGGATTTCTAAATTAGATTTGGGACTTAAGCCGGGCCTGTTGCTGGTTGGAGGTTGTGGTCTGAGTGTGAACGGCCCAGATTTGATGCTGTGCGTGTCCTTATGTAAAACACTGACTTGGTGACTAAGTTATTTGCAGAACACAAAATATAAAGGTAAAAAGATGAAAATTTTCCTGTGCGTTTCAGCTCAGTATTACAAGAGGAGTGAGGAGTTTCCCATGAATGTGTTTCGCTTTGGGCTCAGAGCTGTTAGCCTCCAGTGATGAAGTGCGTGTCCGTGTGCTGAATGCTTCACACATCTGGCGTCTGTGCTCTGAACAACCTGCCTGAAAAGTTCACAAAGTGTTTGCTATCTGCAGGAACTTTAAAAATGTATTTTTTTTTCTGGATCATGTTTAAATAAAGATATTTTAAAATCAACTTGTGTGAGATGTGGTCAGTGGCGTTTTCTTACGGAAATGACCTCATACATGTTAACTGCTCTTTGACTTAGGCAGAAAATACAGAGGGAGAAAAGAAGTGTAGTTTGTACCACAGTGAGCAAACAGTCTAACCCTTCCAGGATTTTTCCATCTATGGTACCGAATCTCAAATGCTTCCAAACTCAACTTCTTAGATAATTTGGTGTTATTGCAATCTGTTAAGTTTTCCCCATTTTACAGAACACCTTTACTAATGGAACAACAGGGCGATGCATCTCACAGCATATTTTATGAACCGACCCCCACAACACATCTGTTGTGCTTATACACTATGAATATAAAATCAGAACAGATCATTTCAGCAATAGTAAACATCGACCAACGTGACCCAGTCTCCTAGAAGCAACTATTTCCAACAGCAACAGTTGTATTTTGAGAGTGATGCCACCAGGACGACATGTTTTTTATCAACATAATCATGATGAGTTGGGTTAAATCTTGTCTTACATTATATATCATTATATATTTATGTTTAAGCGCTCCAAAGCACTCCAAAATGATAGTCTTGGTTAAATATTTAAAAAGTCAACACTGACTTGAAGCAAGCACCTTTTCCGAAGCTGACCAGGGTGTTTTATTAGCCTGAAGCTAACCACAAGCAAGACTCGGGATGGAAAACTGGCCTTCAGTGCTCACTTTCCACCCCACTGTCATTGCAACTTCTGTGCTGTACAACGTACTTTACTGGAAAAAACTTTTAAACGGATTTAAAAAACAAGGCTGCGATAACGTAACAAGCAAAACACATTTTTATGACGGAAGTACAACTACATTTACGCAGCAGACTTTAATAATCAGCTGGTAAAAACTACAAACGTTGTACTGGTTTGTAACATAATACTTTTCTGTGTGTATATTGAACAAAAAACCCCAAAACAATCAGTGAGCTTTAGGTGATTAGATTTTAACTTAGTTTTACTACAGATCCAGGCTAGCTTTCCCCCTTGTTTCCAGTCTTTACGCTAAGCTAGGCTAAACCTGGCTGGAAGTATTAGGATTTTACTTGAGAATTTTGATTTTATGCTACTTTACACTGCACTACATTTTGGAAACAAATGAACTTTTTACATTTCTTTTTATTAGTTGCAGATTGTTAATACAAAATAAAAACAAATAAATGATAATGCATCATTATGAAGCTACGCTGCCGTTTACGAATCTGCAAGTAGTTGTAATAGCTCCATCTTTACCAGCTGGACCATTAAAGTTATTAAACACATTAATAAATCAATAATAATAATCCAATGATAAAATATGTATTATTCTGAAATGAGCCATTCTGCATACTGAGCAGTTTTACTACTTTCAGTATATTTTGATGCTAATAATTTTGCACTTATATGGTATTAATACTTTAGAGTAATAGACCTGAGTTCTTCTTCCGCCACTGACCACTGGAGAAGAGCTCCATGTTGGTTTAGCGCTTGGTGAGAGCCGTCTTGTTTGAGGTTTGATGGTAATGGCCGGTGACAAAGGAAAGGATGAGGCGGAAGAGGCTCTTTAGAGAGACAAGTGGAAAGGGTCAACACTGACGGACGGGTTAGCTGCCGATAATCCCTCCAGCTCACACCAGACCAAACCAAACCAGGTCCTGACCGAACAAACAGCCTTTTTACATTTAGAATGTTTCAGTTTAAAAAATTGAATTTAACACTAGAAACATTTTTTTGTTTTTGCAGGCTGAGGTAGAAACACTGAAGAGAACTGAAGGGAAGAGCAGCTCAGAGGACACACACTGCTTTAATTACAGCTACTATTACTTCTCAGACCCACTGCTTTACATACACTACTGATGCTGCTATACTAGAAAAGTACTGATACAGTGCTGTAAATACTACTGTTACTGCTACTGCTAGTACATCATATGCAACTGTAACCTCTATTAATATTTCTGCTGCAACTACCAGGCCTTGTATAGCATTACTCCTCTTACATTAGTACACATATTGCAGTTAATACTGCTACGGCTGCAGCTGCTGTTTTAATAAGAGTAGAACAAAAGCACTCTAAATACAAGGATAATTAATTCCTTCTAGTACTAAATCTACTACTATGCTGCTGCTTGAGCTACTGCCAATATTACTGCTACTTCTACTAAGCCTCCTGTAACTGCTGCTGCTAAGTATAGTATAAATCCAGTGTGTATGGAGAGCATTACGACATTATACCAGTCCTACTACTAAACTGTGTCCATATATTTAATATATACAATTTTGTCTTTATTCAACAGCTTGTCTGCTGCACATACAATTATTTACTTGTCTATAATACTGTATAATGTACCGTAAATTTTTGGCCCCCCTCATTTAGCAGTGTACACTCACTGATTAAATTGTTCTATCTATCTTGTCCAGTTACTGCCATACATGTATTAATATTACTGCTGATATCAATATAAAATACACTGTCACTGCTACAACCAAAGCCTAAGTACTGCATGAACAACTTCTATTATGACTACTTTTACTGCAGTACTTCTGTTGCCTGCTTTATTCAGCTTCATTGCCAAGTTGTTTTTACACATATGTGAAATGTTCTATGATGACTAGGTGCCAGATATAAACCTATATCAATAAAAATATTAATATGAATATTAAACAAAATGTACGATTAATAAAAGAATAAAAGAGACAATGTAATGTGGATTTATTTACATGTATTGTGCAACCATTTACACAGGGAGACAGGGGGGAGTCATAGGTATTATATTATATGTCAATATAATACTGACATTAATATGTCAGTATTTTTTTCTAATAAAACGAATAAAAACATGTTCCTTTTCTCCGTTTGCATCTTCATGTGTTGTGACCTGCAGCAGTTTTACACATTGAAGTGAAAAAATAAGTCACTGAATTGATCATTTTAACAAGAAGAAAAAGAAACAATCAACAAATAAACTAAATATTATCAGACTCTCTGCAGGTGTCTGTTGGCTCTGATGGTCCATAGCGCCACAAGATGGCGCCCAATGAGAGGCAACGCTTGATCTGAGTGTGTGTGTGTGTATGTGTGTGTGTGTGTGTTTGCTTGTGGATGTGCTCCTCTATGAGGATGTGTGTCTTTTTTATGTTTTTGTGTATTTTAAAGGATATTTGTCTCTGAGTTGTGTATGTGAGTGTGTGTTTTGTGCATTTGTGTGTGATTTCCCATGGTATGAGTCTTTGTGTATTTGTTGTCTTTGTGTGTTTCTGTCCCTGTGTGTATTTCCGTCTTTGTCATCTATTTTGTCTTTGTGTATTTCTGTGTGTGAGTGTGTATTTTCTGTGTTGTTTTGTTGTGTGTGTTTGTGCCGCCGAAAGTGCCTCCCAACACCTACCGCGGTGCTTGTTGGGACACCGGGGGCCACATGAACACGAACACACACATTTAAGAAACAGCAGACAACAAAAACAAACAAGCCTCCCTATATGCCAATTAAAAAACAGAGACACAGAGAGAGAGAGGGAGAGGGAGAGAGAGAGAGAGGCGGGTTTAAGACAAAAAACAGAATTATTTTAGAGACTCAGTGGGAGCGATTAAAGAAAAAACGATGATTAGCAGAAACGAGCGTCTTCGTGCTGCAGCGCCGAGGCTCAAATCCTGATTTTACCTCCAACTATGAAACATGAAACATGACGAACGTTCAAAGAAGAAACAGGAACGTGAAGTTTAACCCAGATACTGAAATACAAACAGCAGAGCAGTTTGTTGAGTTTGTTTTTCTGCAGCAAAACACATGTGGATAACCAAGCTTCATGCTATCACACCGCTGCAGTGCACGCACGCACACACACACACACACATACACACAGTTGTTGAATCAATGCATCTGCTGGAAAACTGAGTCGTCGTTGTCCTGAGCAACATCTTTAAATACTGTATAATAAGAACCGTGAAGCAGCTTTATTTCTAATCAGTAATAATAATAAATACGTTTTACAGTCAATTATTTGAATAATTGTGCTCTGCTAATAATAAAAGTTCTGATAATTCTGTTTTTTGTTTGCTGATTACTGCATTATTGTTTGCACCTCTGAATAATATTATTAATATTATGTTGACTATAATATAGAATATATGGAATAGTAAATGCACATTATGTGTGGAAAATAATACAAATTGTAAGTTACATGAAACATACACATTTTCTTGCACATTTAATGCAAATGCATTGACTATTTATATAAATACGTATTTTGTTTTTATTTTTTTTATAGTACATTATTAATTCATTATTTTCCGTTACATACAGAAAAGAAAAACATTAATTGTAATAAAATAAGTGTCCTTATAACTTCATGTCACATTTAAAACTAATTAAAAATAACAACAACAATAATAATATTTATTTCAAATGTGACATAACATCATCATTTCTGCTGATATAGATACTGATAATGTTTTTGCTACTTGTTAAAAAGAACAACAAATAATTCAAGAATAATAAATACACTGTTGTTGTTTGACCTAAAAGTATGTGAAATAATAAATATAAAAAAACATATGATTGTGATTTTAATTAAAAGGACATCACTTCCACTTTTAGCCAAAATAACAATAATAATAACAATAATAAGCATTTTCTAATAATGTTGTTTATGAACAATTTCTAATTTTATTTATTTACTATTTTTGTTATTTACTTATTATTTATTTATTTATTTTTGTACATTTGGAGGTTTTGGAGGAACCACAGAAAACAAACACATGCTGCATGTTTTATCAGCTAATTTGAGTATTTTTAGACTAAATAGGTTCAAATTTGATAACTTTTGGTCCAATAAAATAATAAACAAATCAATACTTCAGAATTTACCCCACATTTATTTATCTATATATCTTTCATGCGGTGTGACAAAGGCTTTTAAAATAAAATTGACAGAAAGCATAACTTAGCAGTTAAGAAAAGATAAATTAGGAATTTTTTTTTAAAAGTAAGTTTTATTACCTGTATATGGCCATATTTGACTTGTTTTAATATTCTACAAACTGCTGTACTATACATTGTGTTTGAGTGTTAATATAGAAATTTAATTTTTTTATTCATTGTATTATTTTTTACACTTTTGTTTCTACATTTTCACCCTTCGATTCTTCCTGCTTCTCCTTTCTGCCTCTTTGACATTTGTTCAGTCGAGCTTCAGAAGGATGCTTCGGTCTGTTCAGCCGAAGATGAGGGGAAAAGAAACACACATTCTTTGTGTTGAGACTCTCGTTAGGCGTCCGCCTGCTGAGGCAGCAGCCAAACCATAAAGAAGCCTACATATAACACCTCATCAATTATTCTATAGCATGTACAATGAACGCACTACAGGGAATTCAAGCTGCACGCATGAGAACCTTCAGGTTAAGGGAAGACACACATACACAGCTTTAATTTGGAGATAAATTTAATAGTTAGAGCAAAAAACAGGATGTTAAAAAAAGGAATTTATATATTTACTAGTTTTAGTTTTTTAAATGTTAAATTTGGATGACAAATTAAAAAACAGAAGATATATTCTCTGCAGACGTACAAATGAGTTATAGTTAAATAGATCATTAATCACAACAAAATACTAGGCTTTATATATATGTACAAATGTTTTTTAGGTGTATTTATTTCCAACAAACTGCTGCTGTTTGAGCTCTCAATTTTGTGCCCTAATTTATGACAATGCTTTCTTTAAATTTTATTCAATTTTTATTATTTAATGTTCATTATTATAGGGAGAAGCACACAGCAATGCCACACCATTCATATCTAAAAGTATGCAGATTCATTTGTTGTTATTTTAAATGTAATAATTCATTTTATTATATATAAGATTTATAATAAATTAAATAAATTATAATAATTTGTTTCCAGTGTTGTTTTTTTTCTTTATTATTTCCTTTATTTATTGCCTATATTGTTTTTTAATACCCCTAAAACACTTTATGCAGTTTACAGTTTATCCTTTTTTATATTGTTTTGTTTTATATATATTATTTTTTCTCCTTTCCTTTTGAAATACATTTAAATGTATTGGCCATTGAAATGTTGGATAAACATGTGAAAAAAATTAAAATGATGAAAACTAGTTTCATTAGACATTAAATTAGAATTACAGCACTCAAAGGCAGAGTGAATAAATAAAACAATTACTTTGTTTGATTCATTTATTGTTTCCTTTTAAAATCCCTTTTCCTGCTGTTATATTTCATTAGTCCTGATTTATCTGCGATCTATTCAAAGATTATGTCTTGAAGTATATTTATCAATATAAACATAAGCTAAAATATAATTTCTGACTGATATATTAAACTCTAAGTGCTTTGTGCTGCTTTGTTTTAAACTGACTTTAAATTCTACTTGTTATTTTAATTTAATTCCGTACTTATTTTAAATCCCGTTTTTTTCGATTGTTATATTTGTTCCATCTCGTCTCCTTTTTTGTTCATGACGATCTGCACACTCGCAGAACTGCTGCAGCGTTTTTTTGCTGCTGCTTTTTTTTACTTTTTCCATTGCTGCCTCTTTCTATTGTCTCTACCTTTTATTTCTATTTTTACATGTTGTGTTCCCGTGTTATTCAGAGCAGTGAGGCGAGTTGTCAGCTCGACGCCGCGAGGCAGAAAAGTCTGCAAACCAGCAGCCACCATATGTCTCTCGCTCCCTCTCGTTTTCTCGCTTCATTAGTCTCACTCCCTTTTCGTTCCCTTTCTCTCTTTCTTCATCCTCCTTGCAGTATTGATTTATTTCTCCCTCTTTTAATCTTCCTCTTCCTGACTTTCTCTCTCAATTGTTAAACCTCAAAAGGGTTTTATTGAACATTTAGATAAAGTATTGCCAAAATAATTATTGAAACATACAGTATAGTTACAATATGTCTGCTGATTGAAGCCTGAGATCTCTGAGCCATGGAGCTCCATTGTTGTCCAAAAACTATTAAAAACAAATCAATGAGCGGCACTGCTGCACTGGCTGATGTGTTCCTCATCACCTTGAACACACACACTGTAGTTTATTCTGACTCAGTCCAACGTACACCGTCCTAATGCCCTCATATACTCACAAAAAAACTAAATGTGGATTCATCCGCCACTAAAAATAGTCCCCAACAAACCCGTGCACAGAGAGGACCCCCCTTTGTTGCTATTATCCTTAAAAGATCTTCAGTCCTTAACGAATTTGCAGTGAATCAAATTACCAGAACTAATTGACGATCAGTGAAACTGGGGTCTTTAGGGGCCCCTCGGGGTCTCCGGCAGTTGCCCCCTTTTGTTTATAATTAAGCCTTGAATGTACAGAAGCGTCTCATGATGACCGACGACGTGAACGCTCACAGGCTGTAAACGCGCGGTAATTTCACATCCCACAAAGCGATCACAAACCGTAAACGGTCTCTGAGATCAATACTGCAGTCTGTGGTAATCTTGTACAAACCAAACACGAGTGAACTGTGAACTGAAGCCTGACGCTGGAGATCGCACCGAAACAGGAAGCACGTGCCTGAATCCGATCGTTGTTCGGGCTTCAATAGAAGCGGGCGTGAGACAATGCTAATATTTATAGCACGAAAGTGTAGCGCGACCAAACCTTTTGTTTTTGAAAACGCCTCTGCAGGGCCATGCAGACGGGGGCATTATGGGTAACTGCAAGTCGACGTGCGTGTGTTTGAAACAGAAAAGAACCTTTACACCACACCTAACGTCATTATGAGATGATTCTACAAACACAACAGGGTATGTTTGGCGTCATGTTTCTACGATGTCGGCACACGGCAGCTACGGCGCAGGAAGAGGTTCAGGAAAGATGTTGGTTATGGTAAAGAACAGACTGTTCACCTCTACTTTCTCCACTAAGGTGAAGAATAATTTAAAACATTATTCAGAATCACATACACATTCAATATTTGTTGATCAGGAATTAAAGCAAAGTGCTTTTTAATTTATAACTGCAACAGCAGTTTTTTTTTCTCTCATTTTGTTGGAAAAACTCAAGAATTTGCAATAGAAAAGAGAGAAAATGAACATGACAGGATTGTTCTCTCTCTGGCTCTTTATCTCCATCTTTTGAACCTTTCAGCCTCGTTTTATTTCTGGTTTTCATTCCCTGTCGCCGTCTCTCAGTTTCTCTCTTTGTCTTCATCTCTCGCTCTTTTCCTCTCTGCCTCCTCTTCATCCTCTCACCGTCTTTCACTTTTCTCTCTCTCCTTGTCTCCGTCTATTCTCTCTCTCTCTCTCTCTCTCTGGCAGACAGAGGGATGATGGGTTTGTTGCCGTAGTAACTCCTCCATTCAGCCTCTCTCTGTTGGCACCGCCAGCATCACCCGATGACGACACGCAAATACAACAGTTTTCCCACGTCGAAATGATTTAGTTGTGTCTGTTAGGAAACAAAATGAGACTAGACAACATGAACACCCCTCCCTCCGTCCTTCCCTCATCCCTCCGTCTGTCCGCCATGCTCGCTCGCATGTTGATTACACACGGCGGCAGAAAAGACAACAGACGAGTAAAAACAAATGAATAGAGCCTCACAATTATCGCCCTGCCGCTGAGTCGTTTCTCATCTCGGCGCGGCTGTTTGTTGTAACATCGAGATGAGATGAAACATTATTGATCGCCGCAGAGAAGACAAAGGAAATGACCTGATACACATACAGGAGACAGACGATTAATGGGGACAAGGCAAGATGGGGCACGTTGAAGGGACAATCTACCCCCCCAAAATACTGTTTAATATATATTTCTTCAGTTTCTCTCTCAGTTTTCATACATGTTTTGATTTCCAGTTCATAACCTCCTACGGTTTCACATAAACAGCATCAATCTTCAACTACCTAAAACAACCTATATTTATCTGTAGTGGTCTTACGACTCATGTCTGTCGGGAGCGAAGCTGTAAAAACTGTGATATTGTCACCTCGTAGTTGTAGTAGAGGTCAGGGTGGATAGATGATCAACAAAGCATCTGACATTGACGCTTTTCCAACATGTCTTCCAACCTAAATGGTCAAACAGGCCTTCCAACACGTCTACCAAAACCACTACCTGAGCTGATCCCTGATCTGTCCAGCCACCTCCATGGCTGAGGTTTGTTTAGGCAGAAGGCACGAAACCAGAAGCAAACTTCTGTTCTTTTCATTAAATACTGTTTTTGTGCAGGTTTTCTTGATCAGGATTGAGGGTCTGAGGACAGAGTGTGGCGTGTAAAGCTTTGTGGAATTAATAAATAAAACTGACTCTGATTTTAGGCCTAAAGGAAGAAGGAGGCTCACAGAAAATAATCAGTAGCAGTTCAAGTGTGTTTCATATTTTCAGCACTTTACCTTGCTGTCAGACAGCCGCTTGCTTTGGAGCTATGTTTTCTCAACCATAGAACTTCTGTATTACTGCACAGAGACACAACTTGGCCACTTACAGTCTGTAAAAAAAATGCTGTAAAAATGTACTGATATTCATTTCTTCGGTGGCCTAAAACACATTTTGCTGCTGACCCTGCCCACATTGCTTAGTGTCGGCCCAGCTCCTCTAACACGCTGACCGCCACGTACTGCGGGTAATACACTGACTGTGGATAAGTACCTCACACAGCCCCACTTCAAAAATCCTGATCTATCCCACAGGGGTGGCAGAAAAGAAACACAAACACATTTGTACACGCGACAGAGACCAGAATGCCTTGCAGCTGGAGGAGTTGGGATGGACCTGAAATACCTGGAAGCTGCATGTGACATTGTTACAGCTGTAATCATTAACACTTCCTGTTATAAACATTAAAACCCACATTTTAGGGCTGAACATAAAATAATCCAAACACTCCTGGAAACGCAGCCTTCTTTTGCCTGCATTTGGACAATGTGCAAGAACTGTACAAATGGTGCAGACATGGGGCTAAATGTGGTTTTGAGTTCCTCTTTGTGTCATCAAACTGAGGAATGTAAAAGTTGTCTTTTCCAGTCGGTCAGATTTTCCAGATCTTGTTCTGAGGAGATTAATTCTACCTCGGTGTCTGTGAGAAAAAAATCCTGAGTCAGTCCGAGATGTGGCCTCTCTGTCTCTCAGTCAGACTCTTTAATGTTCTTTTAGCTGATCAATCAATCGATTTTGTGTCACACAGCTGCTGTTTAATGTGAAACGTGAAAGGAGTTTGGTTTTGAATACACACCAGCCGACCGTTTACACTGTTCACTCTCCACAGCAGCTCTACTGTAAAACCACAGGTCTGTGTATGTGTGGCAGAGACGAAGATGATGATGATGATGAAAGTACAGTCAAATTTGATCACGTTTTTAGTTTTACCAATAAATAAACCGTGTAGATTCTTAAAAAAGTGACCTTCAACAGCAGAAAAGCAGGTTTGTTCTTGGTAACAGGCGTATTTCAGTGATCCAGCCCTGTTTTCTGATCTGCTCCTGTGTTAATTTGCCGTTGACACAAGCTGAACAAACACTCCATGTTTACTATGTCAGTTTCTACAGCACTGACTCCGCTCCACAACAACAGAGTTATGTTATAATCAACAAAAGGAACACATTACTCTCTCAGCCTCTCTTCTGTTATAACAGAACTTTGACCAAAAGGTAAACAAACTTTATTCATACAGCACTGCACTACACAAATGTTACAAAGTGGAGAACATCACGAAGATAATTGTAAAATCAAGCAGCACAATAAAGAAATTGAGATCAGACTTAGGTGAAGTCAAAGTTTCATGAAAGAATCTTTTAAAACTGAATTAAAAACGATGCTGAATGAACTCGCAGACAGAACACAGGCAGTCGTCCCTCCTCACCAGAAAAACAGTGGTATAGGTAGATTATTATGCAGCTTACAATGACCCATATTTGTGTTTTAAGTTAGGCCGCTGGAGAAGTCAGGTGACAAAGAGCGACAAAGTCCATGTAAGGAGGTGGTGGGGTGGATGGATGAGTGACGTAACTCAGGAGAGTGAGACACGAGTTCTGTGTGAAAGAAAGTCAAAGATGATGTGCTTTAAGTTAAATAACTTTACAAGTCATGTTACCTATGCGGCTTTCAAAATGTTTGCTACTTATTTTAAACCAAACCACGATCTTTTCTTTAACCTAACCAAGTCGTTCTCTTGCCTAAACTTAACCAAACTACCATCTTTTGTGTTAAACGTCATGCGACTTATGTAATGTTGCCAACGCACGTAGGTGATGTTTTGGGAAGCGGTCATATAGGTTGTTTCAGGACACTTGACATTCAACCTATTGTGTTGTTTGGGTATGAGGACGTGTTGGATTATGTTCAGTTATAAATAAATTTCATTCAGCTACAGTATGATCAGGGAAGAGTTCAGGTATGGGTACACTCACCCGGCTTTAAGACCTCTGCACACTGTGTGGGAATAAAAACAATGCTGTGGTTTTTCTATCTAGTGTGTGAGATGAAACTGATGAGATCAAATGCCGCTTTTCCATTGCTGGTACCAGCTGAGTCTAATGAAGATTCATGTTCATAACAAATTTAATAACAAACGAGTTAAAGCCATAGAGTTTTAAAAGAACTCCAGCACAGAGAAAGGAACAGAAAAGACAAACACAACCATAAAATGCAAATGTTTGAAGGGTCTGAGGCACCTCAGGTCCAGGCTCTATTGATAAATACAAATTAAAAGCTACGTTGTGTCCTACCGGGTTTATAAACGCCGACTGACATTTCCATCTGACAGCTCTTCCCTGTCAAGAGGCCGGCTTGCTGAAGGTCAGGGTCGGCTGATGAGACAATATATTTTTAGGATGGAACTGCTTTATTCAGTTTTAATGACTGGTACAGGGGCGTAGGTATATACAGTGCAGCCGCACAAGGGCTCTTGACGGGAGTGGGCCTCTTCCCTTACGTGCAGGACTTTGTCGGTCACATTGTAAAAATGCAACTACGTTCATGAAACAACGGTAGACTCCTAGCTCACCTCCTCTCACTGTTTGTGTAATGAGATCACGTGGTATATATGCCCTCAAATGTGCATATCCCCCTTTGCCATGATGTCACTCAGTAGCTTTAGTCTGGAGCAAGCAAAGCATAAAAAAATTTAATTCCACTGAATGAATATTGTCTTATTTTCTTTAGTATATTCGTGTTACAAAGCCACATATGCAAAGGTGATTGCTGGGTAATATGAGTACGGCTGCCCAATCTTAAGTTTTCGATTTGATCATGTGACAAGATGACAAGATTTTAGCTAGGCTAAATCTGACAAGTAGACTACCAGAGCACACGTGCAATGACGACGTCTGCCAATTTAGGGTTCCCTTCTAGACATGAAGAGTGTGTGTGTGTGTGCACATGTGCTGTGGAGCCAAGGGCCCATTATAACAGCCTGCACTGGGGCCCATTTGTTTTTTTTGTTTTTTTCTCTTTTATTTATATAGCGCCAAATCACAACAACAGTTATCTCACAGCGCTTTTCATAAAGAGCAGGTCTAGACCATACTCTGAAGTTATTTACAGAAGCCCAACAATTCCCACCAAGAGCAAGCACTAGGTGACACAGGCAAGGAAAAACGTCCTTAATTCAGTACCTACTGTACGGTCAACAGTGAAGAAATCCTTAACTGAAAACAAACTGAGCATCTAAACTTAGCTAACGTTAGCACACAACGGCTGCTAGTTATTTCCGACGAGGATTAGTCGTCGATATTCTCTGACCAATCAGCAGTCTGCATTGTTTTCACCTTTTGGTATCACCTCAACTCTGCAGATACAACCAGGCACAACTTTTTCCCAATGGAGATCCAAAAAAGGTGAGACGAGCCTTAGAGTCGAGCAAGTCGAGACGGTAACATACGGTGGAAAGGGAAATGTTGTGGTATGAATCTCACTACAAGGGGAATATAAAGAGAATGAAAGCTGAAACACACCACCTACATCACTGTGTCATCCGTCATATTTAAAGGAAAGCTAACTTTATTTAAAAATGGTATGGTTCAGTGTTTTCTGCGGTAATTTCTGTCGTATTCTGACTGGCTGGTTTGACAGCAGTCATATATAGCAGCGTCTTCTTTGTTCACTTTAATGGCCACTACAAAAGTTGGACAGCAAACATAATAGATAACTTCACAGGACTGGACCGGATCGCTCCACCGACCTAAACACCACAGGCAATGTGCACAAAACAAAGACGTGTTACTCCGCAGAGTAAATCTCCAGAAAACGTATCTGACAGCAGGGTGATGTGCCTTTGTGCTTAACTCCTGACCTGTGTATGCAGGGAAAAGCATCTGCTGTCTGAATGTCATATTTAACTTTCATTTCAGTTAACTGTGATGGTTTAATTCTCTGCAAGTTGAACTTCTTAGAAATCAAGTGAAACAATTGGCCCGGCTGTAAGGAAATCAATCTAAGCGCTGACACTTCATCTTGGATAAACAGGAATGCAGCTGATTGGTTTGATCTAAAGTCAGGATGCAGGAGAAATGAATCAGGAACGGCCTTTTCTCAGAGCGGCGGAGATGTTTCTGCTCTTGGCCTTTCTCTCCTCTCTCACTCCTGTTTAAAACAAAGCCCTGGCTGCTGTCAATCAACTCCGTAATAGCCCGCGAGGAGAGTCGGCAAGGTCGTTATGACTTCATGAAGCGTCTGCTCACGAGCTGATTGGATGAATTAGTGACCGCAGTCGTTAGCGGCCGTGCTTCAGACAGACTCTTAATGTCTCCGTATTAGCACTAATGGAATGCAATTTCAGCTCTCTCTCTCTGCTCTCCATCACCCCGCCCGGCCATGATCCCGGGGCCACCGCCGGACCGTCGTCTAGGTAACTGTAATCACGTGTTAACGCCCGGCCCCCTTCCTCCTCCTCCTCCTCCTCCTCCCATGAACCCCCTCAGTGAGACAGAGAGAAAATTAGAGATGGCTCTTAATAAGAGTCCTGGTGCTAAAAGAAAATGACCAATATTCTTCCCCAGGCAGGGAAATGATTTGAGCTGCAGCCAGTTTTGTGAAGGAGCAGCGGGGGAGATTAGCTCGATTAAGGCCAAATCAGACCTGCTTCCAATTTGATGAGAGAAGGGAAGATAATAGCTCTCAGATTGGTTCCTCATGCAGCTCCGGCCTTCACTGAGGGAATTAACCCACTCTTTGTCTCTCCATCTCTCAGGGTGACTCCACTCCCTCAACCAATCAGAGATACTTGCTGCTAAATTAGAAAGCTAATATAACCTTTTCCCCTGCGAATTACCTTCATATCCAACTTGGTTTCATTAGCTCAACAATTTTTATTTTTTTTTGGGGGGGGGGGATTATGTTTTCTACTTGTACCTTGGCTGCAGAAAATAGTCATTTCTGTTTCTGTTCATATCAGGACACCACAAATACAGTTCTGCTTAACAGTTTAACCGGAGCTCAAGCTATATAGAGTCCCTCCCCTTCCAGCGGACCGCCACGGGACCTTATTTAAAAATATGTACGGTAGTCAAGAGACACTACATTTTTTGATACCGTTTGAATTGTGCCCTGAATAACACGTGACATTTGTCAATTTGAAATATAGTTTTGCAAGTCAAGAAAGTCGCAGTTTGTCGTAAGACCCTGAAACCCAAAAGTCCGGTATGTGACGCCATAACTATTTCTCTAAAGCTAATGTTACTGAAGCTAACGCCATGATGCCTGTCCGTTTTGTATCAGAATGTAAATATACAAGCAACCTCTTGCCCGTTCCTTCACTTCCCAGGTGATAAAAGGACCAGAAGAAGAGACCGATTTTATCCATGAATGGTTTTAATTTGAAGCAACAGCAGTAGGAAATGTTGGGTTAGCATTAGCAGTAGCTTATTCAACTCTGATGCGTCTGTAGGAGGTAGATTACATGCTGCATTCCTGCGAATGTGTGTGTGGATTCATTTTTAATCAAGCACAAGATTGCCAAAAAAATCTACTAGAGAGGCTTATAAATGATTGTAATTACATCAAACTGTTGAAAAAGCTGAAAAAATACCCCAAAACATCAAAAATGGAGTTTGTGAAAAAATCTTAAAGGAGCGAAACTTTGCATTTGACAAATAAATCTTCCGTCAAGTGAGAGCTTTCATCCGCATTTCACGGTGTTCCTTAGTGAGTGAAGTTGTTGGCTCAGTTCTAATCACGATCATTAAGAACAGAGTCTGTGTTTGGACTGTTGAGGAGAAAACAATTGGTCGTGGTTAAACATTTAAAATGACCCCAGACCACAAAGACCAAATGAACTCCACACTCCCTACTTTTTACTGGGTTACTTGAAGGTAACATTACTTTAAACTGAGATATTCAGGAGATTTTTTTTCTTCTTCCCGTTCTCGGCTGCTCGTTTCAGACGGTGTTAAGGTGGAAAGAGAAGACTGAAACGATTGGATGTGACCTTTTACAGAGAGAAACGATGATAAGATGGAGATGAGGAGGTTATCTGAGAGGAGAGGTGCAAACACAGCAAGCGTGGAGGAGAATTAACGGGACTGACTGTTCGCAGATCAGACACAGTCCACGGCCTCGGCTCACTTTACTGCGCTTTGACATTTGAATGATGTCACATGTGGAGTTACAGTTATACAGTTGCAGAAAAACCCATTTGAATGAGTCATGAGATTTATTTTCATCAAGGAGGTCAGATGATTTTATGATTGTTCGAGGGTGAATTCACATTCTCCAGTGGTTAAGTCCGTGGTTGGGCTGATTATTTGGTCTGAATACCAAAAACCAAGTCAGGTGATGTGTTATAAATGGCTAGAAAGTCAGCGGTTTCTTGGTGGTTGGATGGGTCAAACCCAGGACTTTCACACAGTTGAACGATTTTTGAGTTCCATGTGAAAGTAATGATGAGTCTTTAGTTAAATAGCATTACTGACTTCCGTCACGTGATGTAGGCTACTTCCCGTGACTTACTTACTTTAACCCAAACCACAATATGTTCCTTAACCTAAAGAAGAAGTTTTGTTGCCTCAACCTAACCAAACTGCTGTGGTTCCTCAACGTTAACCATGTGTTTAATGTCATAGGGCTTAGGTCAAGTGATTTACCTACAGTCTGATTGCTTGTTGCTTGACATGTACGGGAAACATTAAAATTTATTTGTTGAAAAGACCACACCTGTTACTATTTCAGGCTTAAGTGCACGGCTTTTACACATAAATGAACGTCCATACCGAGAGCTCCATGATCCGCCATTAACAACTGTTTATTTTTTGTTATAATTGTATAGTTTTGGGTTTTTTTTGTTTAAATATTTGCAGTGTTGCATTGTATGCAGTCATGCCAATAAAGCATTTTGAAAACAAAAGTGATGGACGGCGAGGACAAACCCGGATAACCTGGAGAGCGCTGAGAGAAGAGAAGCACTGAGGGCAGACACAATGTTGTATTACGGCTTTTGGACAAGTCGGCATTGGTCAAAATATTTTGAGGAGGCTACCGCAAAACTAGATGCCGGTCCCTCGCTACTACATTTACTTCACCTCCGTTCAACTGACCTCGATTATTGTCCTGGAACTATGGACATTTCTCTGGACATTTTCTGTATTAACACAAGCCTGGGACGAGCTCACCTTTAGGCGTACCTCATGAGCAGACGTTGATTATAGGTGCGTTTGACTTAATGCGGGGCTGCGCAGCGCTGACTTAACGTGATGCATGCTGGACTTTAAATGAGGCATGCTGGTAAGAAATTGTGTCCGACTTTCGCTGGCACTGAAAAACGTCACCATGTCACGTGACATTAAAACCTCGCGGGAGCAAGGCGGCTGCAGGCGCTGAGCCCGGCGGCCGCAGTTGCTTTTTTACCAAGTTGAACCACGCTATTACCTGATCTTGAAGTATTTTTCGTTGCAAATGCTGCGAGATCAGTCATTGATCTCAGCTCACAGTAAGCTGCTGCAGGTAGAATGTGTCCGACTTGACGGCACCATTTTTATACCCCGTCCCTGCTGTCACCTGAAGCTAATGTTAGACTATCAAGCCGGCAAAAGTCAGCCGCCGTCATCTCGAACGCACCTAATGTTTGCGTACTGCCCTCACTGCCAGAAGGGGGAGACAAAAGTTCCACACCGCAGGTTTAACACCAGGTATGTGTCTCCGTCTGATCCATACTTACTATGTTGAGTGCATGAGTGCGCTCACACTGATAAGTATGGCTAAATGCAGTGCACTATGAGTACCCGGATGGTGCACTCATAACAAAAAAAGGCATCATAGTTAGCTTACAATTGCGGTTACAGTACTTGCTTTTTATTGCTTTTATTTTATATAGTTCTTATTTATGCATCAATAAACCAAACCAAAATAAACCCCATTATGAGCTTTTTATTTTCAGTGAGAAAAGCTGGCTGGAGCTCTGCTGGCGGCCTCTGTGCTGGGGGTATGGCAACATTATTTCTCCTTAGTGCAAAACGGCAGTGTTCGATTTGCATTGCAAAGCAAGTATTTACGCAGTGTATTGCATGTAAGTGGACAGAAGTAGCAGAACTAACTAAGACACACTGCTGAAGATAATTTTTGGAAACTTCTGATAAATTCCACATTAGAATAAACTACAATAATTTCATCTTCTACATTACAAGCAGCTACAGATTTCACTGATAATAGATGGAACACTTGCTCAGACTTTAAAGTGATCAAACAAAATTACAACATATTCAGGCAGTACGCCGTGTTAATATTGTTTTTAGTAAACTGTGTGTTCTTTATACTGCTGTACCGCCTCAACAGAAAAACAAATCCTTCTCTTCTTCTGTGTGAATAAATGTCAAATACTTGTGTAGTTGAAGTTTGTAGTTGAAATGCTTTTCTTGTTTTGTTCTATTTCGGGGACGAGATGATGAGACGATGATCCCTCTGGGGAAACTGCATTTCACAGCTGATGTCAGAATGTTTCAGTGTTTCTCAGCTTTAATTGAAAATTATGTTGAAAAGTAATTTCAGAAGCAAATTTAGACTTTGAAAAGTGTCTGAAGAAAAACAACACCGTCATTAAAACTCCACCAGCCTCCTATTCTCACTCAATTAGACCGTGATTGGTGGAAATTAGACCGTAATTAAACTGAGTGCTGCTTTCAATATTTTTAAAGCACAGAAACAATATTATACATTTTATTTATTACATTTTCTCTCTCTGCAGAGAAGCAGTGAAGTCTTTCTGCAGAATATTTTGTAGATAATTAAATGTGATGTCGCCCATATGTTTTAACACAGTTTGCTTTATTTGCACGTGTAAATGAAAAGAGTGTGAGAGGTGGCACCAAAAAATATATGCAAATGAGACATCAAAGCTTTTATTCAGCGACTGTTTCATTTTGTGGTCAACTTCTCATGAGCTCAGATAAACAGCGCTGGTTAGAAAGTTTATTTAGCTGAAGAAGGAGGAAGATTTTCTCAGGCCGTAAAGAAACTCTTGATCCCTTGATCACAAACATCACCACATCTGGAGGTACGTGGTTTTCCCTGGACAGGAAGGAGATGAACTGTAATCTTAAAAATAAACTTAAGTAATGGAGTAAAAAAGTACAATATTTGCCTCTGAGATGTGGGGCAGCAGAAGTACATCGTTGTATGATGGTGCTTTCAGACCAAACGCGAATTTTCGCCTCGCGACGCTTTCCTCGTGCAAGTACATGCAGCCATTACTTCAGCTGTATGAACCCAAAGTAAACATTTTGTTGTGATTAAGTAGCAATAAACGGATCAAACTGATGCCGAAATAACTACAACATGATGCAGTTTTGTTAAAAATATGAATTCATGCTTTGTCACGTCTGTCAGCAAGACAGCAGGACAACAACTTCTAAAATGTTTGTTTTCTGAATGGAGTTCGGATCAATCAGGGCTTTGCTATGCTAACTTGGTCACAGTAAAGTACAACGACAGCTGGAATAAAGTTACAGACACATGTTTTCTGGACTCTCCAGGTAGTTCAACCTCCTCACTTTCTTTTCTCCCAGCGATTTCCAGTTTTGTCCGTTTTTTATATGAATGTGAAGTAGTGCCAAACGACGCTAACAACGCTGTGCAACCGGATGTGCACGGAATCTAGCTGCTGAGAAGCTCGAGTGAAGATGAATCAACGTTGTAATCCTAACGTTGTGGCATCCAGAGGACGAATCCTCGTGACTTTAGTGAGCCTCTGATTTTCCATGTAGTGCCACCAACAGTTTAAACTTTTACCCATCAAGCTGCCTCTGTAGCCTCACAGCACTGCTAGCATGGCTCTTGTTAACATTCATATGAAAGCTTTGACTCGCAGTATATTGTGCGAGGAGCTGAGGAAGTTAAAACCCAGAGCTACAGAGAGAGAGAGACATGACCTCCTCCTGGTAACATGACACATGCTTCAACTCCTGCATCTTGTTTTCAGGCGGTCTGTCTGTTTCCTGTCTCTCTCTCTCCTCACTTTCCTTTGGTCAAACACACGCACAGATTAAACAGCCTCGAGACACTTAGACGGGCTTGTGGTTGAGGCGGGCGGGGCTAAGCGCTGTCACATGTCGGCAGTGGGGGCAGCAGCTGATTGGTCAGTTCGGTAAGCGAGGGCAGCATTACTGCTGTGTTTCCCCACATCAAACACCTTTTCAATCCGTTGCTTTGACAACCGTCTGCCGGCGCCTGATTGGAGCTGACTGCGGCAGGTTCAGTCGGGTCCTCTAGCCACCCTCGCGCCGGACTGCCTCAGTATTTAAAGTAAATGTACTGAGAGGGAACTAGATGATGATTTATTTTCAGTTTCTAACGACACAGTTTTGAGGGTCTGAGTTTAAAAATGTGATTTGTGGAAATCCTTAACTGTGAAGTTAATACTAAATTAAATTGAATGAAATGTGGAAGAGTCTTGCGTACTTGTGAACCTGATTTCCAAGATCTGTCTTAATTGCTGTTTCAATTTTCTAATAAAAAACAGTAACAGTAGTTGATGGAAACACCAAGTAATTCTTTTTCTTTTTGACTTTTGCAGATTTTCTGGGGAAAGTTGCACTACATTTGGAAAGAAATGTGACCATAGAGAGCCAAAGTAAAACAAGAACTTCTGCTCAAGAAGTAGGAAAATCTGATTCAAAGTCCTGGTGATGTTTTTAACACAACTAACTAAAAATCCAGCTTTGAAACAAAACGTTACTCACCAACATAGTGTTTAATCCAATACGTCTGCTCTGCCACAAACCGTAATGATGCGTGGTATTGTACAGGTTTACTGTAAAGTGATAAGTGTATGTTGTTGTTTGAGGTTCTTGGTACTGGAAAAAAAACCTTTACCCCACTTAGTACAGTCCAGGTTCCCCTTCCTCTAAAGCCAGTTGGATTCTCCAACTTCCTGTTTGGCAGCCTGAACCTTCACCTGGGAGCACCTGCAACAAACATCTAGGTGAATGATGTTATGAGTTATGATTTATGTTATAAATAATGAGTTCGTTCTTTCATTAACAGTGTGTTTTATTTCAGTATGAATACTGAAATAAGCAGGGATGTTCAGTTGTTGGCAAAGTTAGCATGCTCAGCTAAGCTAACATGCTAAGTCTCAGAGGTCCTGGGTTACAAAGGAGAGAGTGGTGCAGTGATTAGCAAGCTTAGCTGCCCATATAGTACAACATCCCTGTTTTTGAAGATGTGAGATTATTAGCATTGTAAGTACAGTTTATGTTTGACAGACGAGTGTTTGTGCCTGAACTGATACTGGCGAATCACAGCTGTTTCTCTAAAATATATTTGCTCCTGCTAATTAGTTTTATACCAATGTCATTTCTAGGCGAAACGGAGGAGCTTCTCACAGCTGTAAGTAATTGTTGATGGTGCTGAAAGAGCTTCAGGAACACACCAGAAAACAAAGTATTATATATTTGGACATTTTCTTGTCTCTAAATTTGAATTGGCTGGTTTAAGTGTTGTTATAATTTCCCTTTTAAGTGTATTGATTTTATTTTTGCATAGGCCTACTCGCTGCTAAAACACTTAGCCATGACAATGATAGTACACAGTGTGGTCTGTCCTGTGGAATAGGTGCACAGTAGAGGTGAGCTCAGGACACATCAAACAATCATTTGTCATTTAAAGTGAAAAAAAGTGTTTAGCTGTGTTGAGTGACTCCAGAGGAGCTTTAACTAGTGATAATTCTCTCTGCCCGGCGTTTGGTCATGTGTGTCTGCAGCTAATATCTCATACTACTGGACCCATCAGCCGGATTTTTTTAGTGCACGTTTATGATTGTGTGCTCAAGGACCTCTTGTTGTGGCGATTCACAATTCAAAAAGCTTAGACTTTTCTTTTTATTCATCATTATTAAGTATTCATCATTTTACGATATCCGTTAGGACATAGCAAAAGGCCTTTCTGGCAATACGATGGGTTAAAACAACCCGTTTTATCCCAGGGCATCACAAATGGGCGCCAAGTCAAGACCCCTTTAAGGTCATTTTTGCGGGTGTAGTGCTTCATGGTCATGTTAGTTAGTGAGAATAAATACATGTGATTAGACTTTCAAAATAAAGCAATGTGGTTAATGGTTGTGAAACGTTACAATTCTGTGCGGTTTAGACGCCAAAACTACTTGGTTAGGTTTAGGAAAAGATGATTTGGGTTTAAAATAATCACGTTACTTAACAACGGCCTCCTGGGTGAAAGTTTCTGACCATGTTCAGCCCAGCCACCTCCTTAATCAAACTTTTCTGTTATTTATAATATGCCCACCTTTAGCGTTGAATATCGACACTAAAGTTCTTCCCCTTGTGCTTAAAGCTGCCATATGCATTGGTACCAGACCCGATATGTTACGATCCAACTGTCCCGTTTGTGGTTTCCTTATTAAGTTCATATAGTTAGGTGAACCCAGCATGCTCAGCTGTAGCCAGCCCTGCATTATTATTGTAAGCTGTGTATTATTGCCCTGAGTTTTGTCTCTCAGGAAACATCTCTACCTTGTGATTGGCGGAGCTTGTTGCAGCCTGACGAGCAGCTTTGCAGACTCAGGACATAAAAAATAACTCTCCTTTCCATGTTCGTTTGGGTGGAAGTTACACCTTTATATTGTCACTACAGGTGATTATTTTATAATTTGGGGTTAGAGATGCAGCCTTGTTTTAGGTCACATCTCTGATTCTTTTGTCAGACCGAAGACAAAAAGACCAGCTGACCAGATAATATAAACCACATTCACAATGTTTTGTGTTTCTTTTTCTCAGTATCTTGTGAAACCACACCAGTGTTCAAAAATAAGATGGAGTGAAAAAAAGATAAAATCTCTTCTTTCATTAAATTATGTGGAGACGTTTGCTAAAGTTTTTGTTTCCTCCACAGGATCGTAAACCAGTGTCTGAGAGTCCGAGGTACAGCGAGTTAATTTTGAGTTTTAAAGGAACTGAGACTCCTACAATCGTCAAATCTGCCAGAATCAGATGGACAGAAGTTTTTAAAAAAAAGGTATTTAAAATCTATTGTATGTTTGTCATGAAACACTGATGGAGGCCTTCTGCCAAACATGCAGGTTATTCTGTACTAAAAAGATATTTTTAGATCATCATCATCAGGAGCCAGGATGAATTTATTCTCCTGCTTCTGAGAGGCGAGGCAGCCACACTTTGATTTTTCTTGATCAGATGTCTTTTCCATCATCTCCATCACCGACCTGCAGCCTGCTCTCAGTGTCCCTGATTTGCACTTTGATTCAAGCACCACTGGGTAAAGCAAATTTCATCAGAGTTGTTTCCTGAATAAAAAATGAAGGCGTTTATTTCGCTCCGCGGAGCACATCGCTGACAGCTGACGGAGGCTCAGGCAGAACGATGGATATCACGTGAGAGAGAGAAGTGACAAAAGCTGCACTGATTTGATCCAACATAGCTTTATGGGAATCTGTATTTTCTAAAGAGGGAGTTAGTACCAAACACACTGACAGAGAGTTTGTAGTACGACACTTTAAAAAATTGTGATATTTTTATTTATTTTTGCTCTGAATGACTAAATCTTCCGGTTTCCATCCCTGGAAATTAAACAGGATTCAATGGGAAATTGTAAAATGGGAAAATTTTGAAATCCTTGAATTTCTACAGTTTAGAATCAGTTATTGCCGTTTATCATGCAGTGTAATGGTTATAAGTTAGTGGTACATGCTTTTGAGTAGTTGAGGTTCATCACCAGATTTCCAACCAACAGATTTTTTTAATTTAAAAAAGAATAAAAGTTAGAGATGCTTTCACACTTAGTAAATATATGTTGGTAAGGATTTGGCTGTAAATTCTAAAGCTGTGAGGCAAAAGATACTCAAAATAGCAAAAGAAACTGGCATATATGAGATTTAATCTTTCTTAAATCTAAGTAGCAGTGGTGAATTGGTGTTAAAGTCATGAGAAATATCTCAAATTACAGGAGAAACACACAAATTCACACTTCTCTCTGATCTCAGTTGTCATTGAAAATTTGTCACAAAGAAAACTGTTCACAGTCTGAGTTTTCTTTATTGTTTACTGTGGTTTCCCTTTAGCTTCCACAAAGTGTTTGCAGGTCTTCATACAGTACTAATAAAAAGGCAAAACAAGCCAAATATAGAGATCAGAAAATAGGTGAAATTGCTCCTCATATGAAAAAATAGACAATAGGAGCACATGTGGGATGTGCAATGTGGGACATTGACGCATTTTACAATAATTCTCTTCATTGTTTTGTGTTTTAGAGGCAAATATCTCAGAAACAGATGTCTCAAAACAATCTACAATCTGAAGTAGCACTAAGGGGACACCGTTGTGACACTTTGCAGCGGTACCAAACGTATACTGATTCCCACCACTGACCACAACCTCCTTTGGGTCTGTAAGAGGATCTTTTTACTCACATTCAAAGAGCGTTTGTCTCAAATTCTTAATTCCAGTCGGAGGTTTGTCTCTTCAAATATTTAGCGTGGACCGTCGGCCCTCCGTTTGTTTTGAATCCTTCTGATTGAAGGAAGGATTAATGCACCTCCTTAGTAACACTGGATGTCTGCAGGTCTGTCAGACAGCAGGAGCGTCTGCAGAGTTTTCTCTTGTTTCCTGGTGTTTTCTGGCTGTTTGGATCCAAACACACCGGCTCTGTGTTCAGGTTACGGCCTTCGTTCTCACTGAGGAGGTCCGATATCTGACAATCATCCACCTTCCTGTCTGATAACCAGCCATTAGCTGATTGGAGGGCGTCGATGAGTAATAATATTCCAGCAGGCCATCATCTCCTCAGGGGGGTTCGGTGCTGGTGATACTGGTGATGGTGGTGAGGGGGGGTCCATTCACCCATCCATCTATCCAAATCAGCATTAATCAAGACGGCTCGCTTCATTCCTCCTCGTATCAAATCAGACAAATGATTACTGGCATTCAGCCGATGACGGCCGTCGACGGCGAGGGGCCATAGCCGCTCCGCAATCAGGCCGCTGCTCGCTTCCTGGAGAGAGGAGATCCCTCCTCAGAATCACAGTGTTTTTCTTTTCTCAACTAATCGTTTATTAAAAATGACGATGATTGACGTACAGAAATTAAAGGAATTGTGTGTAAACGCCTGGAATCTGCAAACCTGAAGCTGAGAGTATTTAGATCAGCCCGTCCTGAAAATACTCATGATTCAGCTGTTGTTGTTTTTTTTGTACTACTTCTCTTAATCAAGCTCTGTTCCAGCAGAGATAATTTCATTTCCACTGTGGTGTAAATACAGCGGACTGCCCCGAACACCACAGAAGAAGAAGAGATTTATCAGGATTTATATTTATGATCTTAAAGGACCCAAAGGTTCATCTGAAGATACATACTTGCATAGTCTTTGTGCATTTCAATGTGAACCCCGAAGGGTTTAACGTGTGTTTGTGTTTTCATTATGGCAGCAGATGAAAACAGTTTAACCTGATATTACCTGTAAAGCCAAGTCACTCAAACAGTCCTTTAAAGAAGACCAGACAAAATGTCCTGCCTTCCCCTTGCTTTTTTCCCCAAAATGTCTAGAAAATGCCCTCACTTTGCAAAAAAACATTCCCGCTTTCCCAAAAAGTGGCTTTCAAAGTATCATAACTATCCCGTCCAGCGTCTATTCAGAAACCTGCGAGTGATTACACGGGTGCTTCCTTACACACCTGTCACCTGTAAAACTACAAATCAAAATACAATTTATTACACTACACATGAATAAGATAACACAACAACCTGTCACACAATCCCACATTCAGTCGTATTAATTACCTTAAAACGCGATTGCAGTTCATTAAATGTACATTGTGTTTGTCTGACAGAAAGCAGACACCACACTGAGTCTTTGTATTCTCCTTTTGACCTGTCTGTGACCTAAGTGGTGTTTGTTTCTAAACAGAGGTATTGAAACTTGACACCAGGTAGCTCACCTGAGCAAACACAAGCCTGGGGGTGGGGGGGATTTGGGTTGCAAGAAGATACAAGAGAGAGGAAGGAGTCTGGTCAAAGTATTATTGATCTTTTATGGAATTAAATTGCAGATGGAGGACAAAAACAAATTCTACTAGTTATAATTTGAGTTTATATGTTAGTGTCCCGTCTGTAAGTGAGCCTCCCAGCATGCATAGGGACGCCTTGTCTCATCCTCAGGCATCATATATACACGCTTTGAGAAAACCGTGGCTATTTTACGCAAAGCGGCAATTCTGCGTGTATAGGAGCACGCTTCCAGATGCCTCTCTGTAGGTAACACTCTGGAGAGACCGGAAATGCTAGTAGCGCTTCCGGTCACCAGTCACCAGCTAGCGAAGTGTGTGTTTAAGGCATAGACAGTCCCCTGAGGAAACTTATCCTGACCTTAACCGCCACAGAAGCGTGTGCCTAAACCAGTAAAGTCAGTAAATATATGCATGTCGAACGGCTAGCCTCCTTTGTGTTGCAACGCAATAGCAAACTGCAGCATATCATACACACGTGAAATCAAAGCGTACAGTAGCCACGGTTTTGTTAAAGCGTGTATATAGGACGCCTGAGATGAGAACGGGTTGGGACACCTCACACGAAAATGCACAAAATGCTTATTTTCAGCAGTGGGTTAGTCCACTTGTGGGGCTCTATTCTGGGGTGTATGTGGGATTGAGTCAGAACAAACTACAGTGTGAGTGTTCAGGGTGATGGAAGAACGCCTAGTGAAACAGGAAGGTTAGTGCAGTTATTCTCTATCCTTTTTTTCCCACGCTCCACTTGTTCCTCCGGGTCTCCAGGTGAGTGCCTCATCAGTCCTGTCCCCCCTTAGGGATCAGCTGTGGTTTTGGGCCACGCTACTGCCACGGTCCCTGGCCCTGTAATCCCTGCAGGGCCCAGAGCTCTGAGAAAAACAGCAAGAGGCTTCTCCCAGACCGACCAGGCTGTCATTAAATCACTGATCTGTTCATTAGAGGCCACCAGCAGGTAGCTACAGGGACTCTGCGTCCTGTCTACTGGGTCAGCTAATACTAAAGTTAATTTTATTTCTGCAACGAATCATTCAAATTAACCTTATCGCCAAATTGAGACCGAAAATAAACCACAAACTAGCTTCTAAACCAGCAGAAGATAATACAGAGGAGTGCTGGGACAGGACGGAGATTTAGGATGGATGGATACATGAGGAGGTGGAGAAGAGGGAGTCCCGCGGGGAGTCCCGTGCGGCTCTGTCTGACAGTGGGAACGTTTGGTATTAGCTGGCGGAGGCGGTGCGAGCCCAGGTGACAACAGATTGTGTTTCGGGATAATTGAAGGATCAGTGGATGAAATGTGTGACGGTGGATCAACAAACAGCCCCAGAATGTTCTGTCCCAGTGTTTTCACACAGACTCTGGATCAGGTAGTCGGTGGGTTTGGAGGAGGAGGGGAAACATCTCAGGTGTTTGTTGTCACACATGAGGACGCGGCCCAACCGTTGGTCATTTGTACAACATGCGCATTTGTTTCAGTTTGTGTATACACGGAGAATATCATGTGACGGGGAAACAAACTGCTACTAACAGGAGACGGATGATTACTACGGGGTCCCTGAAGTGACGAGTAAAGACTTTGTGCATACTAGAAGCTATCACCTGGACTGCAAAGCATCACGTGTGCATAGGATTTTTCTACAGAGCATGCAAGAAGTACTTTATCACGCTTGTGTGCACAGGATAATAATGTGTCTCTTATGAAATTAACAATTATTGTATAGTGTGCAAAAGATTATGTTTTGTGCATGGAGAACCAGCAAGAGAAGATTTTAAACAAATATAACTAAAAATAAAAATGCTTCTAAAATGCATAACATACTTTAACACGCATTTTTAACATCTACTTTAAAGCTCCTTAAATTTGCTTTATAATAATTAAAGACTATGATAATATTTTTGGAGATGTCAAGATCAATAAAAGGAGTAATACTCAAGTACAGTAATTTGAGTATCATTCTTTAAAAATGTATTTAAAAATAAATTTAAAAGCTTTTAGTTTTTTTGTTACTGAAATGTTTAAATGCTTTGAGTTTCACACTTCAAGACTGAACTGTGAAGACATTTTGCGGCGCTGGTGAATAACGAAGATAAACCAGATTCTAATTTTGACTTTTTGTTCAGTTTTCATGGAGATGAATCTGCTGATACATGAACAGTTAAGGATCTTTCTTTCTGGACATTGGAAATAGCAGTTTGACAAAACAATCCAAACTCAACGGCCATTTATGAGCTTAGTCCAGAGCATGTTAATTTAGCAATAATTTTAAAGGCCGAGTGTTCCCGCCCAAGGTCAAAACTGGTCACCATTTTAAACCAATATACTGACTAAATGAAGGGGTTTAATTTAACGTTTCTCATTAAGGTTAATGTTAGATACCTAAAAAGCAGTTAGCATATAATTGTGGTAAGAGCTTTTTCAAAATGTTTTGGGGTGGGACTGTTGAACAGAAGCAGACATGTGAAGGCGTCACTGTGGACTCTTACCTTTTCATGGACCTACTTCTCCCTGTTTCCTGTCATCTTGCGGAGCAGAATCAGCTCATATTGAACTCCGGTTTAAATATCGGAGCAGCCGGACGTCGTGATGCTGCATCTGTGAAACTCGATTAAAGAAGGCGACAACCACTCCGTGTTCGTCTTCTATCGTTCAGGGTCGGGGGACAGAGGGACACCGTAAACAATCCCACGACCCGATTCGGACCCCTGAGCCATATTTCTAGAAAGCGGGCCCTCGGGGGACAGAGACGGCAGCATCAGGGGCCAGTGATACCTGTTGGCCCCTCCCCTCTCTTCCTGATTGACAGATGGCTGCTCCATTAGATGAGAATGATAAGTGGTTCTCCTTCAGCAGAAAGGACTTCCTCTTGACCTCTGACCCCTGACCCTGACTCTTG